>PVKC010001057.1:7271-25520 GCA_004027635.1 Crocidura indochinensis
AATCTAAAGTTTATATATTTATTTTTCAATAGATGGTCACAGACTCAATCAGTTGATAAGAGCAAAGAAAGGTGAGTTTCAATCCTTATTCCAGTTTCTATCACCTCTGGTAGATAGAGTAAGTTAAAGCATATATCTTAGTTTTGCAAATATGTAAAATGAATTACCAATAAATTTAGTTAAGAGTAGTTTTGAAGAATTAGTGAGTTTAGGGACCAGAGAGATAATATAGCAGGTAACTGTGCTATCTTGTACACAACCAACTCAAGTTTGAGCCCTGGCACCACATAACATCCGCTACACCCCAGTAGGAGTGATTCCTAAGTACAGAACTAGAAGTAAGTTCTGAGAACTATCAGGACATAGCTTCAAAACCAAAATAATAATAATAATAATAGTTTCACTTATTTATTTGACAAATACTTTTTGAGCAGTCACTATGGGTTCAACATATTTTAGGTGCTTTGGACACAAAACTGAACAGCAACAACAACAAACCATGTCCGTTTAAAGGAATTTAGAAAGAAATTTTCTGGACTACTGAACAACAGTTAATCAGTTATTTTTGTTAGCTGTGATTCCAGGATCAAGCCCCTGTTCTTTTATATATATGATCTACTCTACCACAGTGCCACCCCATGGGACCCATTTATTACTTTCATAAATGCATTATTTTTTGTTTGTTTGTTTGTTTTTGGGTCACAACTGGTGATGCTCAGGGGTTACTCCTGGCTGTGCTCTCAGAAATCGCTCCTGGCTTGGGGGACCATATGAGATGCTCGGGGATTGAACCGCTGTCTGTCCTAGGCTAGTGCCTAGGGGCCTCGAACTGTGGTCCATCCTAGGTTAGCACGTGCAAAGCAGATGCCTTGCCCCTTGTGCCACCACTCTGGCACCATTTATTATA
Organism: Crocidura indochinensis; assembly: GCA_004027635.1. Lineage (NCBI taxonomy): Eukaryota > Metazoa > Chordata > Mammalia > Eulipotyphla > Soricidae > Crocidura > Crocidura indochinensis. The sequence continues at coordinate 8,179 of PVKC010001057.1, forward strand.
TAATAATAAATCTGTTATTTTATTGTTTGCGGATTCTTGTTAATTATTAATTTTCTATTTACCATATTATGTTTTGTTTTCTCACTTAAACTAGAAATATTGAAAGTCAGAGACTCTATGTAATTTCCATAAGGTTATATATGAGTAATATTTCAAAAACCCAAGCTCCAAATCTAAGTGAATCCATGTTTTTCCTGAGCCCAGGGCAAATGTGAATCTATGAGCAGAAGTCTTTTACCTGCAAATAGGCCTGATTCATTCTTCCCCCATATCTAGAGTATAATATCATGGTAAATCTTCACTCGGTGATGGAGAATTGATTTTTATAAATATGTTTTATTTCCTGGAGAGAATGTATAGAAGTATAGAAAATATTAAACTCAGTTAATCATTAGGAATAACACCCACAATCAATAATTGGCATACTAGTCTTTGTTATGGGCTAACTATAAAGAGATAATTAATTTCTTGTCTTCAGACAAGTGAAAGCTTAAAGAAAAATAACTGAGAATGTTTGCCAGGGAATTCACATGCCCATTCGGTGATGCAAAGATCCACATTTTCTACTTCTCAAATCTGAATGATTTTCCAATTTTTCAGAGTTTGTAAAGCAATGTATGTTTTGGCCTTCTGACAGATTTTTTTATTTACTTACTTATTTTTATTTTTTTAGTGAAGAAAAATAGCTTTAGGCAATGAAATTTAACTAGATAGATTTTTTTTTATAAATCTTTATTTAAGCACCATGATTACAGACATGTTTATAGTTGGATTTCAGTTATAAACAGAACACCCCCCATCACCAGTTCAGCATTCCCACCACCAATGTCCCCTCCACGTCCCCCACCCCTGCCTGTATTTGCAACAGGCATTCTACTTCTCTCATTCCTTAACATTATCATGTTAGTTGTTAGTGGGGTTATTTCCCTAATAGAGTTCACCACTCTTTGTGGTGAGCTTCAAATTGTGAGCCAGTCCTTCCAGCCCTTCCAACCCTTAACTCCATTGTCTCTGGGAGATCAAAGAGAGCAAGAAACATGTTCCAGAGAGAGAACATGTGGTCATGTGGTTCTTCTGGGGGGGGGGTGTATTCTCACAGAATTTTAGATATCTTGCAGATTTAATATTTAATTGTAAAAATTATTTTGAAAATTAGGTAAGCTAATATTGCATTCAACAAATATTAACTGAGCAGTTATCATGTGTCAGGCTCTATCCTGGCAGCTGAAGACAGTAATGGACAAATTCAATCAAATAGTACTTAATTTAAAGGGCTCAAAGGAATTGTTTGGCATGTGATAAATATTGTTAAATATATCCTAATCATATAATTAATTTACAGACTCATTAATCATCTGTAGTCTTCTAATATTGCTTCATTGAAGTATAACTTTGAGGCAAGAGTATTTTAGGTCAGAAGAATTACGTATATTGCAGAAACATTCCACAAATAATTCTATTTTTGTTTGTTTGTTTTGAGGTCGAATTAACTATGTTCAGGAAGTACTCTTTGTGTACTTGAGAGACCATGTGTGGTGCCTGGAATCAAAACCAAGCCAGCTGTTTGCAAGGCAAGTGCCCTAGCCTCTGTACTATTGTTCTGGCTCTGAAGAAGTGAATTTTAATGGGTTGATTTAATGGATTGAATACTTCAGTAATGTTTATTCATCTGCATCATTAATTCTAAAATTCATTTATGTAAATTGTGGAAAAATTAAAGACAAAATATGAATGAGTAGCTTTCTGTAAGTGCCAAAAGTCTGTAAGATCTGTGGGCCAGAGAAATAGCTCAATGCACTGAACACATGCTTGTCATGTAGGAGACCTGAGTTCAATTCCTAGTACTGCCTGGTCCTTTAAGTAATGTCTGGAGTGACTGTCAAGTATTTAGCTGGAAGTAGATTTTGAACAATACCACAGGGGGTGCCCCAAAAGACAAAACAAAAAGAGACTGTAAACTTCAGGGAACAGTAATCATGTTTATTTCTGTTCTATTCCCATCATCTCTAGGATGTCACCCTATACATCATTCTGGACAACACCCATTCAAAAATGGATTATTAATAAGCGTTTAAAGAATGAGCAAACCAATTCGGACTCTGTTTTCTAACTTGCTAAATCAACAGTTTTATAATGAACTGCTTCTGAAAATATGGATTCTAATGTTCTCCCTCAGACCCACTAACTCAAAATTACCAAGTCAAAATTTCTAGTTCAAGGTTTCTGAGAATCAAAGTTTTTAACAACTAGCCACCCCAAGGGCTGTTGATGTCAGAAAAATTATACTGATGTACCTCTAAACTTTCCTGACCCAAGACCTCCCAGGAATTAATTATACATAGAAGTTATTCACAAATGGTTTAACTATCAGGAACACTAGCCTAGAGTTGAAATCCCATGCATGGTTCCTCCAGTTCATTTCTGAAGGTGCCTTCCTCATGTCCAGGTGTGGTAATGGCTTAGGCTAGATAAAGGACTTGAGTTTAATTTACTTTTCTTTTCTGTCTCTTTTTTCTTCCTTTGATAATCATCTATTTTAGGATTTCCAATGAAACCTTCTAAATGCTCTGTTTAAGGAGAAAAGCAAACCAAGGAAAATGCATCTTTTATTGACTTATTTATTTATTTTTGCTTGCTGAGATTAAAAACAAACAAACAAACCTGCATTATCTTCTTCTCCCACTGATTAGATTATCAGCATTCCACTAAGACAATCTCCAAAAAAGGAAAAGCAAATGAGCAAGCTGTTTCTGATGAGATGAAATACTTGACAATTAAATAAGGTACGGTTGAGCTCAGGGCTGATCACTGGTGATGGGTAGGTTGCTGTACGACTGCAAATGAATTCAGCATGGGACAGTGTTCCAAATGGCTCCTACAAGCTTCGCCTTTATTATTCTTATTTGGTTATATGCTGACTCTCATCCAGAATTGCACTTAATGCCCTAGTCTGAAGTTGTCGAAATGGCACCCCATGGCATAGTGTGACAGTGAAAGGATATTGCCTTTGGAAGCTGCTAATGGTCCATGAAAAGGAAACAGCAGCAAACAGGAAAGCAATGCTCCAAAATAATGTCAGATAAAAATATTCACATCTTCACTTGTATGTTCATTTATTGGAAGAGAGGCGTGATCACAGAAAAAAGCAAAGATTTCCAAAGCAGGCAAAGGTAAAAAAAAAAAAGAAGGCAGGCATCTGAGATTAAAAATATATCCTCATTAACACATAGATTTTTCTACAGTTCATAATGAAAAGAATTTATGTTTGGAAGTCTAATTGAGCTCCAGCCTCTAAACACAGAAGGGAAAGAGCTCTGGAGCAATAAAATGGCAAGCATGACAGTCAGATGTGGGCATGGCCATTCATTTCTTTATCTAACCAGTTTCCATGCACAATTGCTATGTGCCAGGCTAATGTCAGCAGCTAAGGACAAAGAGGTGAGTAAGCCATGTCCCATAACAAGAGTGTACAATTGACAGATGAGAGAACCATAACACGTAAACCTAATAGAACAAAGGAGGAGTTAAAGATCATTTAGAGAGGGCTTTCCATGAGGATGTGTGCAATCCACAAAGATGAAAAGATGAAGAGCTATATGAGAGGAAGAGAGAGGTGGGCTTATTTCAGAAAGTAGGTGCTAAAACAGTGTGGATACAGATTCTGGAACTATGAGAGCTTGGAGACATTCCATAATAAAGAAACAAGGATGTTTGTAAGGAAAGATTCAAGGTAAGGCCCAGATAGGCAGTTTTGAACTTTATTTTTTCTTCCTGGCTTACAGTTGTCCACCTTCTTGAACACGTGGTCATTCCTAGCATAGGTAGAGAGAATCTCTCTAGTGCTATTCTCTCCTTCCCTCATCCTCCATTCACCTCCTTCTTTCTTTATGTTGTATTAGGATCCCACCTTTATAATGTTATTTAATCTCTTAAGGACCTCATAAAGACTCTGATTCCAGTTACTTTTGGAGTGTAAGAGTTTCCAAGTAAGAAATGAGGAGGAGGAGATGAGTGAGGGGAGGAGACAAAATTAAATTGATGAAATTCAAATTCTAAAGTTTGCTAAAGTATTCACTTTATTACTGTCTACTTTAAGTTTCTGCCTAGAAATAGATTTAGTTTTCTTGTTTTAATATACCTTGATAGATCTCAACTGTGAATGTTTTTATCCTGTCTCTCTTTATTATAATAATAAAATAATAATAATAATAATAATAACATTTAGGAGTAAATATATTACCCTAAGAGACAGCTATGTTTACTGTGTAGTGATTTCCCAACAGAAATTAATTTTGAACAAATTTACATTTTACATTTAAAGAAGGTATAAATAATTCATGCTTTTATACCATCAACACTGTGCATTTTCTACACTGGGGTACCTGTAATTTTTTCAGTTTATCTGTTCTAAATTTTGGTTCCTTAACTCATTATCACTTTGTGCTTCTGATCTAGGGTGGTAATTTAATAGTCTTCCATAGAATTACATTCAATTAAAATGTATTCAGTTTTACCCCACAAAACATTTTTAAATTTAAATTGAATTGCTGCAGGCTTCGTTTTTATGTACCACTGACATACCTTGTTTGCTCACTGCATTTTCCAAATACTAAATCTTCCTAGGAAACAAAACCCTTGACAGCTACAAGTGTGACTGAACTTCTCCCACCATGCAACTTGCCTCACTCATTCCTGCCAACCTGAAAAGAACTGATTCAGCAAAATCTTCTTTCTAGCATTTTCAACATCTAGATTCTGTCATCTCTTTGATGGTAGTCTACACAGTATAGAAAATTGAGTAGAATTTTTTTTATAAAATTTTGATTCTTTTTGAAAAACGGATGTAGTCTATTTTTATTGAGGTGTTACACTCAGCATCAGTCTCCATCTTGCATATTCATGACCTCTATTGAGATAGAATTGCAAGCAAGAACCTCAGGAATTCCAAGATATAAAGTGCAAAAAAAAAAAAAAAAAAAAAGAGGCTCACTGGTTTGCTTGTAAAAATGTGAGAACATTTGTCTGGGAAGTTGCCTGAAAGTTGCAAAAACATTCTATCTGTCATGTAAGTCAGTAATTTTCAATGATGGATGGCAGTTAAAAACTGCTGTTCTAATCAATACTTTCACTTAAAGAAATATGGTATGCCTCAAGTTATAAAAATAATTCAAATGGGAAGAAAAGTATGGCTGTCCATTCTTCCCAGGAGGTCCAGTCCTGGCTATAAAGATAGAGATAGAGATAAAAAAAAAGGTCTGTAAATCTGCAGTATTCTTAGAAGGCAGGATGGGTAAGGGATTTCTTTCTGCATAAACTACAGTAGCCCAAAGCCACCCTCTAGAACCTTGGATAGACCATTAACCATGACTTAACCTTATCAAACTTCCAAGACACCAAAATTGCCTTTAATCTATAAATCCTAAACCACACAGCTGCACAAGGTCATGCAACACCTCAATATCTCATAGTAGTGGTAGACTAGTAGTATCAAAGAAAATCTGATGGGAAAGTTCCAGAGAAATCTACCAAGCTCAATGAGCCTGAACAATAATGCATAAGGCTGAACTAGCACCAACCGCAGCCCAGTAAATTCTTAGACACTGACTTTAGTAGCACCCTGGAGAGATATAACAACCATTTCAAATTGACCTGTGTTGATCTAACTTGTGATAATTCCATTTGATTCTGTATTGTAGCAAGTAATATGAAGTAAATTTGTGTTTGCATAGAGGCTAGCTTTGGTTGTGGATGGGAGATTGAAGACTCCAGTGAAAGCAGGTCATATAATGGTAGTGGAATTGGTGTTTGGATGTTACAGGCCTGAAACATAAAACTATCAACAACTTGGTAAATCACAGTGTTATCATAAAAAAATAGAAGAAATAATTAAATTGTGATATAGAGGGTAAGATATTGAATATAAATTTCACCTATTGCACCTGAGATGATGAAAATGCTATGGCTATCTATAATTCTCATATTTCAAATAATCTAAGCAAACACTTTGTTCATTTTTGGGAAAGCAAGCAAGTCAGTTCATGGTACTTAGGAGACTTAACAAAGCCCCCAAACATACGCCAAATGCCTGGATTTTTTTCTATTGTAGAATCTTTTTATCAAACCACAGTCCTTTGGAATTTTTTCACTGCTCTTTTGTTTTCTCTTTTAGAATTTGAGCCACAGCTGGCAATGGACAGGGTTTCCAATGGTCAGGTTTACTGGTTCTGCTTAGGGATCACTTCTGACTGTGTTGAGGAGACCAACTGGAGTCTGAGAAATTGAAGCTGGGTTGGATGCATGCATGGCAAGCACCTTACATACTATACTATCTCTCTGACACATTGACACTCTTATTAATAAGTAAAGATGAGTCAATAAATTCGAAGCTTGAAGTGTAGTATGACATTTCCAGAGAGCCACACAAACTCAAGGAATGAATGTGATGCGGCAATAATCCTGGAAACAGAAAATGTACTCACCTGTTTCTGAAGTTAGCAAATTTCTCAGCACTGATCTTCCTGACATGCCCCAACCTTGTGATTTTTCTCAATTACTTGCTGCCATTGACTGAGCAAAGGTTAGTCCATCTCCATTGAATGACTGGACCATGTTTCTCACAGGTAGGCAAAATAATTCTTTGGTTCTTACAAAATTGTCTTTTTATTTGAAAGGCTCAAGATCCCACAATTGAAGTGGCTATAAGTACAGACCCTTGAAAATGTGGGAATGACTGAGTTTAAAGCACTGTAATAATTCCATTTTCTTAATCCAAAAAGGAAAATGACTGTAATTAGACAAAGATGTCTGCCAAGTTTCAGCCTGGAGGGACTATTTTGGCCAACATATAAACCCCTGCTAATAGGAGGCTCATAATGGACGCCTCAAATCACACTTAACTATAGCAGAACAAGTAGCTACTTTGTAATTCAATCATTCAATGATTATGCCTTCTGTTAACATTTTAATTGAAATAAAAAATCTGCCTCCTTTCTATCTATCTCCTTTGTCTCTGATATTATTATCAGATAAGATACTTAGAATAACATCCCCCCAATTATTTTTTAAAAACCTGCAAATTAAAACAGGTAGAAATAAAACAACTTTGCCAGACCCACAAGATATATCCACCAAGATAGACTGGAAACCAAGTATAAAATCCAGATAAGAATATCATTAAGAGGACCCAGAGAGATAGCACAGTGGTGTTTGCCTTGCAAGCAGCCAATCCAGGACCAAAGGTGGTTGGTTCGAATCCCGGTGTCCCATATGGTCCCCCATGCCTGCCAGGAGCTATTTCTGAGCAGACAGCCAGGAGTAACTTCTGAGCACTGCCGGGTGTGACCCAAAAACCAAAATAAATAAACAAAAACAAAAACAAAAAACAAAAACAAAAACAAAAAAAAGAATATCGTTAAGAAAGACCAATATTGGTATACTCATGTCTTATTCTATTTAGTATGAATCTCAAATTCCACTTGGGATATAGTTTCATTATTAGGGAACTTGAGTATAGTTTAATTAATTACAGCTGCAGAGCACTAACTGGAACCTTAATGACTTGAGAGAATGAATTCATCCCCCAATGTTCCTAACTTGCTTTCAGAGAAAAGTTACACAGAGGAAAAATAAAAATTATTATTAAATGCAACTATACTATGCTGCTAGAATCCACAGTCATGTAAGAATTTCATATCTGATCCAATGGAGATTTCCAAAGCAGAGTGGAGTCTGGTACTATATCGAGCTTAGTTGAAAGTCCATGGAAGCAGACAAGCTTAGCCTATGAAAGGAAATAACATCTTGATATTTAAATATAATTGTATTACAAGAAGGATAATGTTTAAAACATTTGCCACCTAGGTAAGATTCTAAAACAACCAATAGAGAATCTGTCTACAATAGTTCCAATGTCTATAACAAAAAAACTGACTGATTAAACAGAAACCTCAGTTATACAGAAGGTGAAATAAAACTGAGAACAATCTGCTCACATTCAGCAAGTGAAGCTTCCTGGGAATGAAGAATGAAGAAGATGAATCCTCTATCACCAATATTTTGTCTGAACTGAAGATGTGGGGTATATCTCTGTGAAAGAATGTGATATTCGCTCATCAACTGTCATTCTCAATGCTTTCTGAGAGGTGGCTGGAAGATGACACCCCCTATTTCTATATTGCATTTTCCCCACATCTATCAAAAGACCAACAATTGAGGAAGACAACTAGACAAAACAAGAGTCAGATGAGTGCCGATGGTGGAATAGGAAATTCTCAAAACTGTCCTTCCAACTGCAGTTAGAGATATCCAAAAAAGCAGATGACAGAAAATTTTAAATGTTTTTATAGTTCAACAAGACAGGCAGTTGGATGGAGAATGTTTCAGGAGCAAAGAAAAATATGAATTGAAAGCCTAAGAAGACAGGAAACTAGTACAAGCACTAAGCATAGCACTCTGCCTTCCACCTGAGAATCAGGATCTACAGAGTGACAGTGAGGCAAGCATCTCCATCACATTGAATCTCAAGGCACCTTCAAGGATAAAAACACCCCTGACCAAGCAAGTGGATGCAAATATAAACAAATAAAACCAAGATGTGTCAGCATGTGCAAGGAAACGGTGAACAGGATACGAAGACTGCCCATGGATTGGGAGAAATTATTACCCAATACTCATCTGATAAAGGTTTAAGGTGTATAAGGCACTGGTAGTGCTTATAAGAAAAGCAGGATTTCAGGATCCAGCCCTAACAGTTTCTGCTGTCTTTCCAAATTCAGGTGACTCCTGTGAGTTTGAGACAAGTTGCCTAGAAAGCATAATGAAGTCAGGTGTTGTTTCTCCTATTTGTAGACTCCTAGTGACTGTGACAGCCATATAGGCAATTGATATAGATGTGTTGCACTGGCAACATAAACATCCACTCGGGTTATGATTTGGGGAAATAATGAACATCTCCTGAGACAAGAAAAATAAAACATTACAATGTGCTCTTCATTTGCATCTGAGCTACACTCCCAGAAAATTACAGATCATAGTAAATGATGCAAAATATCTCACACTGACATATAAAATGGAATCCAGCATTAAGGTTTGTAGAATTAATTATACGCTTATTTTTAAACCCATGGTTTAGTTTTTTGAATTCTAGATATCAAAGATAATATTTAAATATAGGACAGGATTATGGGCTAGTTCTACAGACCTTTCTTATTTTCTGTCAAAGCCTTCTCCCCAGCTACTTTTGTCAAGAACTAACTTTAGTTTGAGGAGATGATTCAGCCTCTCTAAAATAGGCACGATCCCATTTGTTTTCAGGTCAAGTTCAGACCTGCTGGAAGTTTTCAGGGATTTCATACAGAGAACAAGCCAAATCTATGACTCACATGAGGCGTTTGTTCACAGGTCTAAATAGGTAGCACGTATTTTGATCAGTCTGTTAAATTTAGTGATGTCACTGTGAAGATGAATGTGTGCAGATGTGTCAGCTATATTGATAATTGCCAGAAGGCTGGGGACCTTGTCATTTTTGTTCACAACTATCCCCACAGTTCTCAAATTTAGCAGAAAGCAGAATCACTGGAAGGACTGTCAAATGAGACTGCAGGGCACATTGCCAGAGTCTCTGGAGGCCCCATGTGGACTTGATAAGCTTTAGTTCTAACAAGTTCCCAGAAAATGCTTCTTAAATTAGCCAAAGGCTAAAGATCACACTTGAGATCTACTGACCCACTAAATATGTGTGAGTGGAGAAATTTCATTAAATCATTTAACAATACTTACAGAGAGTGCAAGGTACAAGTCACACCATCTTTCACATCAGAAAAAAGATTTAAGTAGAGGAGAATATGCATATTAATCTGGGCAAGTGCTAGTGGAAAGACAATAGGCATATTTCAGGGAGATAAAGAGAGATGATTGGTAATAATGTGGACAGGGTTCATGGGACCACCAGGATGTGAGGTCTCTAGGGACTAACAAGAAGAAAACACTTGCTGACTCCCAGACAGAAGGAGGAGCAAGGGTTATGACAAAAGGAGTGAGAGATTAAGTTCTGGAGAAGGCTGCTGAGTGCAGCTTGGGTTTCAGATTTGAGAGAGGATATGCTATGCCAATTGAATCCTTTAGTGATGCGATGGCTGAAAAAGTAAATTTATTTTTTCTGTTCTAACCTTCCAATTTCATCAGTGAACACTCTGAAGGATTTCCAGATAGATTAAATGAATGGCAGAAAATGATATATTGCATATCAATAATTTTAGTGTAAAATATAAGTTATTTATTTAGTATGAATATAATTTATTTGATATTCTTTTAAGACATACAACTAAAAGATCCCCAAAATTCAAACTGGGTGTCCTGTATTTATTTGTATTTCTGAGAACTCTCCACAAGCCAGAATTCAGAATTCAGAGAAAGATGAGTTTCAATCCATACAACAAGAGAGTATAGATAAAGGTAGAGATAGAGAGAGAAAAGCTCAAGTAAGAATTTTGAAATAGTCACAAATTGGCATGAGGTAGTAAACAGAGAGTTCATCATTTCTGGAGATTGAAGACATTCTCAAGAAGTGTTAGAGAGGCCTAGAGTAAAACACATGTGCATTGGCTTTGTCCTCACAGGTACTATGGATTCCCTCCATGCCCTCTACCGACATTGCTCCCTCATCTCCTACTGTCCCTGACCTCAACTTGTGTTGACCCTTCTGCCCATAAACATTGGTTTTTTTGCTCATCAAAAATGACCCTGAAAACTTCCTTGGGGTACCTGGATAGTAGATTTATTAAGTAGTGTTGCCCCCAAAAGCAGTGTTCACATGGAGTCGATGTTGTTCCCCCTTTGGCATGAGGGACTACAAAAATCTCATGCAACTGAAAACTCCTCGCTTATTTTTTAATGTTCTTTAGATATTTTTTATTTAAGCACCGTGGTTAAGGAAATGTTCATAGTTGGGTTTCAGTCATAGAATGTACACCAACCTTCACCAGCACAATATTTGGGCCACCAATGTCCCCCTTTCCCTTCTCTTCCCTCACCCCCTGTGTGTATTCGAGAAAGGCATTCTACTTCTCTCACTTATTAACTTGTCATGTTTGTTGTTACCATAGTTTTTTTGTTACTGTAGTTTTACTCTAACTGCATTCACCACTTTGTGGCAAGTTTCATCATGGGCTGGCCCTCATGGCCCTCATCTCTATTGTTTCTGTATATTATTTTCATATTGTCTTTTATCTTTTTTATATCCCACATATGAGTGAGACTATTATATGTTTATCCCTTTCCCTCTCACTCATTTCACTCAGCATAATAGTCTCCATGTCCATCTATGTATAAGAAAATTTCATAACTTCATTTTTCTTAGCAGCTGCATAGTATTCCATTGTGTAGATGTACCAATTTCTTCAGTCACTCATCTATTGTCAGGCATTTGGGTTGTTTTCAGATTCTGGTTATTGTAAATAGTTCTGTGATGGATGAACATAGGAGTGCAGAGGGCATTTGCATTTTGTTTTTGTGTACCTACGGTATATCCTTAGGAGCAGTATTGCTGGATCATATGGGAGCTCAATTTCCAGTTTTTTGAGGAATTTCCATATTGTTTCCTGAAAGGTTGGACTAGACAGCATTTCAAACAGCAGTCAAGAGAGTATCTTTCTCTCTGCATCCAACCCAGTCTCTGTGCCATGAGATGTGTGCCAGTTTCAGTGTGCCTGAGAAGGTACCTCCTTGTTGTTTTGATTGGTATCTTCCTGATGGTTACTGATGTGGAGCATTTTTTTGTATGCCTTTTGGATATCTGTATTTATTTTGTGAGGAAATGTTACATTTTTTTGATGGAGTTAGTTGAGTTCTGTCAGTACCTTGTATATCCTAGATATTATCCCCTTATCAGATGAATATTGGATGAATAGTTTCTCTCATTCTGTGGGTAGCTGTTGTACCCTAGTCACTGTTTCCTTTGAAGTGCAGGAGCTTCTCAGTTTAATGTAGTCCCATTTGTGATATCTTTGCTTCTACTTGCTTGGATAGTGATGTTTCCTGCTTGTAAATGCCTCAGTCTCAGTCATAGAGTTCAACTTCTAAAAATACTTGGTACCTCATATCAGACTTCAAACCTCACAAAAAGTGGGTTTATTGTCCTACTGAGAAGGACATTTTCACAAGGAATTGGGTTATTCTGTTAGAACACCAAGCCACTGAATCTGCAGCACAGAGATGTCTCATCAAGAGATAGTTTTTCTGTGAGAGTGAAGGCTTCTAGTTCTATAATCATGCATATAAGTTTACTCAGTAAAGCCTGTTCTTTGTTCATCTGTAGATTTCTATGAAACTTATTCTGAGCTCAGCCAAAATAATTCACCATGAACACAGAGATACTAACAGTACATGACTCTTGGATGAGTTAATGTACTCTTTTTTTTTTTTTTTTTTGATTTTTCAGCCACACCTATTGGAAGCTCAGGGGTTACACCTGGATAAGTGCTCAAAAATCGCCCCTGGCTTAGGGGGACCATATGGGACGCCGGGGAATTGAACAGCGGTTCTTCCTTGGCTTTTGCTTGTAAGGCAGACACCTTACCTCTAGCGCCACCCCGCCCACCCCTAGTTAATGTACTCTTATCATTGTACTCGGGATATATTCAGAGAGAAAGGTACTCTCTTCACTGCTGTTTGAAATGCTGTCTAGTTCAAACTTTCTGGAAAACAATATCGAGATTCCTCAAAAAACTTGGAAAATATATTTTCCAAACATATATTATGATCCACTCTCCCATTTCCCTTGAGTATCTGCTAAAATCTTTCCTTACAATTAAGATATTTTTTTTTAGACACCAAAATAAAACCAGTTTGGTCAAAACCCTGCACCCAGTCTTCTTCCTTTTGGTTTGTCTTATTTAATTATTGTCTGTCTTTCCCAAAATGGATTTACCTTATTTTATGGCATATAAGACAACTTTTGAAACAAAAAAAAAGTCAACCTAAAATCAGGGGTCATCTTATACACCAAGTATATTCCGGAAAATGTTTCAATATGCCGCTAAATGAAAATTGTCTGAATATTGCCACAAAACGAATTTTCCAACTTGATCCTGCATCAATCACTGCAAGGCTGCTCGGACCGCCTCTCTAACTCAGCCAATCCAAGCAGGCTTTTGATTGCATGCAAATTAGACAATGTTTTGGACCCGAATCTATATTGTAAAAAAGTCTGTTCATATTGGCCAGAGTCAGAGAGAAAGTCTATTTCAGTATAACCTTTGAACATTTGCTTGTTATGATTGGCTCACTGTGATACATGAGCACAGGAACACATGCAGCACAGGAACATTCTGTCTGATACAGCGAATATAGGCCTAAACCTATGTTTTAACTACAAAATTAGGGGTTGTCTTATACGCTGGAAAATACGGTAAATATTTGCAGTTGACATTTTAAGTTATTTCCTATTATATGCTTAGTGCATAGGAAGAGTACCTATAAAGTAAAAGTTGCTCAAAGTATTTGTGAATAGAATGCAGAAATGAAAACAATATGACAAGCAAACAATAAACAATAAGCATAGCAAAATTCAAAATTGGATCCTATTCAGAAATGAAGATCTTCAGAGAACCAAGAGCGTATTGTCATTTGAATTCAATTAGAGAAGTGACAAGATACAAACCATAGTAGAATAGTTCTAAGAGACAATTGGCAGGCCTTAACTGTGCATTGGATTTGGTGGGTGAGCAGAGAAAAGGGTCTTGGTTGAATCTCATTTGAGCAATTGAGTGGTTAGAATTTCCGTTTACTGTGGAAAAGCAGATTGTGGCAGGTTGAAAAGAAAATCAACTATTTGATCAAACTAAATTTGAGATATCAAGCAAGTGCTACTGTCCCATAAGTAACAGTATATAGTAGGTATACTCTGAGAGGGGCCAGAGTAAAGATATAAGTTGGGAAATTTATTTTTTTATATTTTAAAAACTATGAGACCATTTTCATGCATTTAGGGTATAGAGTAAAAAGGAAGGAGATAATCCTGTAAACCTCCAACATCTTTTGGCTAATTTGGGTTAGAAAATTGAAGAAAATTGACTAAGATGAAACTATCCAAAAAGAGGAAGTAAATAAAAACAAAGACATGCAATTTTGAGTATCAAGAGAAAAAATGAATAGAGAAGTTATGTATTACTAATTTTTTTTTTTTGGTTTTTGGGCCACACCCGGTGACGCTTAGGGGTTACTCCTGGCTATGCACTCAGAAGTCGCTCCTGGCTTGGGGGGACCATATGGGAAACTGGGGATCGAACTGCAGTCCGTCCTAGGCTAGCGCAGGCAAAGCAGGTACCTTACCTTCAGCGCCACCGCCCGGCCCCCATGTATTACTAATTTTAAAGATGAACACACTTTTTAGCAAACAGTTTAGTTTATCTAGACTATAAAATGCTACAAAGCTATGAGATAAAATTTATGTATAAGATATTTTTATTGGTGCATTATTTTATGAGTCAAAAATTATGTATTCTATAATTATCCAAATATAGGGCATTTGCTAAATAAATTGTAATAAAGTGATATAATTGAATATTACATAGCTACTAAATTATGTTTATGAGGAACATTTGGTGAGCTGGAAAAATATGTAAAGATGATAAAATATTGAGTAAAAATAGCAAGCAAAATTAGGTAAAGTGTAATCTCAATTACTTATATGCATCCATTCAAAAACAATGGAAAGAAATATGTCCAATAGTAAGCAGATCCCTTTAGATCAGGGGTCCTCAACCTTTTTAAACAGGGGCCCAGTTTACTATTCCTCAGATCATTGGAGGGCCAGACTATAGTAAAAACAAAAATTACGAACAAATTCCTATGCACACTGCATATATCTTATTTTGATGTGAAGAAACTAAACGGAAACAAATACAATATGTGGCCCGCAGGCCATAGTTTGAGGACCACTGCTTTAGATGATAGTATTATGAATTGTCATTATTATTTTTATCTTCCCCAAATTTGCTTATTTATTTAAGCAGCAAACATTGAAAAATTGATTCCTTAAATTAAAATATACATCTTTCCTATAAAGTCAATTTTTATATATAGTAAAGTGCAAACTAAGATAATCTTTATGAAATGATAATCTTCAAATATTTTAAGAGAACTATTTGCCAGAGTAACTTTAATTAAAGCTATATCTTGGCCTTTCAATTAATTGTGGATTTTTCATTGCTCCTGGTAGAGGGTTTTCAACATGACATAACATCAATCAACATAATACACCATAGTAACAAAAGGAATAATAAAAACCATATGATCATATCAATACAGAGAAAGCATTTGACAATGTCTAAAACCATTATTGATTAAAAAAAAACACTCATCCAGATGGAAATGGAAGGTAGTTTTCTCAATATAGTCAAGGCCATCTACCACAAGCAAATGGCAAGTATTATTCTCAATGGAGATAAACTAAAAAAGCCTTTCCTCTAAAATCTGGTACAAGACAAGGCTGCCCTCTCTCACCAGTCTTATTAAACATAGTGCTGAAAGTTCTTGTCATAGCAATCAGGCAAGAAAAAGATATCAATGGCATCAAGATAGGAAAGGAAGAAATCAAGCTCTCATGGTTGCAGATGGCATGACACTATATTTAGAAACCCTGAAGACGCTAACAAAAAGCTTCTAAAAGGTGACTGTTGCGCAATGGATAGCGCATTGGACTTCTAGTGACAAAAAGCTTCTAGAAACAATAGATTCCTATTGCAAAGTAGCAGGCTAAAAAATTAACATGCAAAATTTAATGGCCTTCTTATACACCAATAATAATAGAGAATAAATGGAAATTAATAAAACAATCCCATTCACGTTAGTTTCACACAAACTCAAATACCTTGGAGACAACCAAAGAGGTGAAAGAGCTATACAAGAAAACTACAAAATCCTGCTGTAAGAAATAAAAGAGGACACAAGGAATTGGAGATACATACCTTGCTCATGGACTGGAGGATAAACATTAAATTGGCTATACTCCCCAAAGCATTGTAGTGATTTAATGCAATCCCTCTAAGGATACCCATTATATTCTTCAAGAAAGTGGATCAAACACTCTTGAAATTCATTTGGAAAAATAAATACCCAAAAATAGCTAAAGCAACTTTTGGTAAAAGGAATATGGGAGGTTTCCTTTCTCCAACTTTAGAATGTATTACTAGCTATAGTCACTAAAATAGCATGGTATTGGAATAAAGACAGACTCTCAGATCATTGGGATAGACTTGAGTATTCATAAAATGTTTCCCAGATATACAATCAATTAATTTTTGACAAAGGGCTAAATAAGTACAAAATGGAGCAATGAAACCTTTTCAACAAGTGATGTTGGGACAACTGGTCAGCCACTTACTAAAAAGTGAACTCAGACCTCCATCTAACACCATGCACAAAGGTCATATCCAAATGAATTAAAGACCTTGATATCAGATCCAAAACCATAAGGTATATAGAACAACACATAAGTAAAACTCTCTCTAACATTGAGACTAAAGGCATCTTCAAGGAGGAAACAGTTCCCTCCAAACAAGTGGAAGCAGAGAAAAATGGATGGGACTATATTAAGCTTAGAAGCTTCTGCACCTCAAAGGAAATAGTACCTAGGATACAAAAGCTACCCATCTAATGGGAGAAACTATTCATCCAATGCCCATCAGATAAGGGGCTAATATAGAAAACATACAAAATACTGACAGAACTGAACAAGAAAAAAAAATATAACCCCATCAAAAAATGGGGAGAACAAATGAACAGACACTTTCTCAAAAAAGAAATACAAATGGCCAAAATGCATATGAAAAAATGCTCCACATCACTAATCATCAGGGAGATGCAAATTAAATCAGCAGTGAAGTACCATCTCACATCACAGAGACTGGCACACATCACAAAGAACAAGAACAATTAGTGATGGCAGGGATATGGGGAGAAAGGAATTCTCATTCATTGCTGGTGGGAATGCCGTCTAGTTCAGCCCTTGTAGAAAACAAATTGAAGATTCCTCAAAAAAATGGAAATTGATCTCTCATTTGACCCAGCTATTCCACCCTAGGAACACAAAAATACAATTCAAAAACCACTTTCTCATACCTACATTCATCATAGCACTTTTCATAATAGCCAGACTCTGGAAACAACCAAGATACCTTCAACAGATGAATGGCTAAAGAAACTGTGGTACATATACACACTGGAATATTATATGCAGCGGTCAGGAGAGATGAAATCATGAAATTTTCCTATACATGGATGTACATGGGATCTATTATGCTGAGTGAAATAAGTCAGGAGAGAGATAGGCACAGAATAGTCTC
>PVKC010001057.1:25620-55105 GCA_004027635.1 Crocidura indochinensis
GGGGGGGGGGGGGGAAGGCTGTGGGGGCAGGAGATGGGGCATTGGCGATGGGAAAGTTGCACTCGTGAAGGCAGATGTTTTTATGACTGAAACACAACTATAATCCTGTTTGTAATCACAGTGTTTAAGTACAGATATTATTAAAAATAATAAAATTTTCTCTAAATATGACATTAAAGTTTCTTCTGCATCATGTTGGTCCATCAGACTAACCAATATTTATATTTTTGTAGATCAGAGGCCAAGTGTTGCTGCAATTGTTTTTCTAAGCCAAGGCCTTGTGTTTCTTATCAGGAATTTCTAATTAATTGGCATGCAAATGAGGTGTCAGAGGCATGGGTTTAACCAGCTTCATGGAGTTCTGAAAGACTTTCTCATCTCATTTTCAAGTAGATTTACATATTTTTACTCATAATTCTAAACTTTTACTTTGAAGAAATCTCTTATGCCTCTGGGTGTTCTACATATACAACTCCCTTAACCTAATGCTTGTGCTCTGTTTTCCCCTGAGCAGTGACATTGCCTTTGGCAAAAGTGACAAATTCCTATCACTGATAAACCTAAAATGTTCATAGTGTTTTGGGTACTGACTTAAATTGATCAAGAGCTGGTTTGTTTAGCCTGTTATTTTTAGAGATTCTATGCACCAAAAAAATTAAAATCAAAAGTTTAAATTTACTCTTTCATGCTAAAAAATATAGCAATCTTTTATAAAGTTTCTTTCTTTTTACTATGTCAATACAATGTAGATATATTTTGTGAACAGTGAAGTATTTTTTATTATCTTTAATGTTCAAGTAACATTAAATAATCTTGTCTTATTAAAGATTAGTATTCTACCTCTTGACCTACATTTCGTCACATTTTATTATTTGAAAGAAGGGAAGACATTATCTTTCTTGAAATTGAATTTGGTACTTACTGGTAGCCTCTCTTATACAGTAAAGAGCATGTTGCCTTTAATATTTAGATGTAGTAGTGTGATTTATTTGTTCCTTTGTTCAAAAGACATTACAGGACTAGTACTCTGCTGGATTCTAATAAAAGTCCATTTGAATCCAAGGATTTTGTGGCTGGGCACAAGGGTTCGCTAATATATAGATAAAAAGGGATAGAGTAAGTCAAGAATTGGGAAGTGCTAATTATGTTTCTGGATTGGTCATATTTTATGACCCTGAGCATGCCACAGTAGGGGAAACGTGGTTCAAAGTTTATCCAATATTTTATGAATTTAAGATGTCGCCAAGGGGCCAATGAGATTGTGAAGAGGATAAGGGGCTTGCTTTACATGCTTCTTATCTGGGTTCAATCTTCAGCATCCCATATGGTTTCTTGAACACTGCTAGAAATGATCCCTGAGAACAGAGCCAGGAGTAAGCTCTGTGCACTGATGTGTGTGACCAAACTCACCTTCCTACAAAAAGATGTCATTGAATTTTGCTTGTTTGTTTTGGGGTCATACCTGGCAGCTTTCAGGGGTTACTCCTGACTCTACACTCAGAAATCGCTCCTGGCAGGCTCGGGGGACCATATGGGATGCCAGGATTGAACCACTGTCCTTCTGCATACAAGGTAAATACCCTACTTCCATGCTATCTCTCTGGCCCCAAAATGCCACTGAATTTAAGATGAAACTTATCCTACATACCACTAAGGAAAACAAAAGCTGCTTACTTAACTGACAAAGAATAGTTTCTTATCCAATTAAAATTGTTTGTTTTATACAATGAGTAGGCTTTTAAGATGGAAAGGCATATCACTTACTTTGATTATAGTAAAGGAAAGCATATAAGCAAAATTAAAATTAAGTAAAATTTTGGGGATAGCAATTTCTAAGTTTAGTTTTCAGATTAATATTATTGATACCAAACTTTTCTTCCCTCAATATTATTACCTTCAATGTCAAAAAGCTTGGTGGTATGCATTTTTTGTTGAGAAAGCAGGCTGATTTTCACTGATACTTTCTTAGTTTTACTTATTTTTTGTTTGTTTGCTTGGGGGACCACATCTGACAGTGCTCGTGATCAGGAATTACTCCTGGTCCTGTACTCAGGACTTACTCTTGAAGGGCTCTGGAAATCACATGTGATGTTAGA
The DNA here is from genome assembly GCA_004027635.1 of Crocidura indochinensis. Classification (NCBI taxonomy): domain Eukaryota; kingdom Metazoa; phylum Chordata; class Mammalia; order Eulipotyphla; family Soricidae; genus Crocidura; species Crocidura indochinensis. The sequence goes on from PVKC010001057.1 coordinate 27,717, forward strand.
GATTGAACAAGGAAAGCATCCTATCCACTGTACTATCACTCCAACCCCTATTTACTTTTTATTTTTTTAATTTAATTTTATTAAAAAACACAATTTACAAAGTTATTCATAATTGAGTTTTAGACATACCTCTAAGTTCTATTACCAATCCTACCAACAGTGTCAACTTGGCTTCACCAAGGTTTCCATATTCCTTCCCATAAGCCTACCCTCTCAGTCTGCCTTCTTGACAGACACCTTTTTAAGTTTGGTTGTTAACATCTGGTTCTCAGAATTCCAGTGTTGTTGAGGGGCATTGGTGGTGGGAATGTTGCACTGGTGAAAGGGGGTGTTCTTTACGTGACTGAAACCCAACTACAATCTTATTTGTAGTAAATCAAGGTGTTTATATAAAGATATATTTTTAAAAAGGACCAGATAATTTTCCTTAACAAAAATGATGGACACTATATTAATCACAGTGGACTGTAAGAAAATGCCACAGTCTTAGTCATTTGTAAGTAACAATATAAAATTTTGTTTCTCACATTTCTGGAAGCTGGGATTTTTATATCAAGGACAGAATTTGCTTCCAGATCACAGACCTCACCTTTTAACTCACAAGATGGAAGGATAAATACCAAAGTTTCCAAATGCTTCTTGGTGTTCCAGTGTTCTCATGGCATTTGAGAAATGGTGCTTTGATAGGTCTTTCTTATGATGCCCATGTAAATATTCACAAAGAAAAAGTCCTTGGAGCAATGAGTCACATTGAATGTGCATGCAAATTTAGAGCCTTTGAACCTGAAATATTAAGTGCTATAGCTAAGGAAAATAAGCAATAGGCAAATCTGCACTTGAAATAGAAAGTTATGACCAGTTCAATGAGCAGTATCCTTTCCTGTCTACTGAAAATAGTTCATACTTCTATTCATTTCACACATCATAATTCTAGTCTTCAAATGAAGAGCTTTTTAACACAACTAACTCTCTGTCTATATAAAGAAAGGCTAAGTTCATGATCCTTTCCTCTTCAAGCTCTAAAACATCCTATTCTAGAATTTAGCTCTTATTTGTGTTCTTAAGGATTTATTGCAAGATATCTATGGTCTCATCTGATTGTGCTTTTCCTTTTATTTCCAAATGTCCAACATACAAAGACCTGTGAATCAATACACACAGTGACCAGTGTACCTACTTCTAATTCTACACCCAGCGATATTCAAAACTTAAAATTAGCAACAGCACCAGCTTTTACACCTAAGAAATGGGCAACTTTTTGTGTATGTGTGCCTCACTTAACAGTACTTGGGACTTACTTCTGGCTCTACTTTCAGGGATTACTTCTGGCAGTAACTATAAGGAGATTATAAGTGATGCCAAGAATCAAACAGAGGTCAGCTGTACAAGGCAAGCACCCTATCTTCTGTATTATGAATCAATTGTTATACCTTTATCTGCATACTACTACTGCTTCCCTGTTTACTGTGATAGATATAGATATAGCTATATTAATTTATTCTAGTTATATAATTTTATATGTAAAATACCTTAAACTTGAGTTTTTAGATTATTCCTAAATCTTCTTTACCTATATATTTTGAGAAAAAAATCTATATGTTTTCAATGTACAGAAAAATCTTGGAATCAGATTTGTTTTATCTATCTCCACACACTGAAGCTTTGAAGTCTTAGATAGTTCATTCAAAATTTCTCTTAAAATGATCATTTTTCCCTTTTTCCTTGCCAATCTTTATCATATTATACCTGAATTTATTCAAAAGTCTCCCAACTTCATTGAAAATAAAAAACAAGCAACTTGTATCTCCCAACTCTAAATGGTGACAAGACTTTCTTAAATTCTATCATCCCCCAAGTAATGTGTGTGCTGTTGTTGTTGTCTTTATTGTTTTGGTAACTGAGTCTTCGATAAGATTTCATGTCTAACACCCTCTGCCTGATTTGCAAAACTTCCTTCAGTCTGGCACTATGTCAGTCATCTCACATTTCTTTCTGTTCTGTCCTAATCTGCTGTCATAATGACTCTTCCTGTCATCTCCCATAAGCTTCATCTCCCAAGCTGTTGTCTCAAGGACTCAGGACACTACTGCCTACAGCTGAAGGAAAGAAATACAGCTGGTAGCAGCTGCTGAGGCTGCAGATTAACCTTAGAGATGTAGCCTTACTTTGAGCCTCCACTCATACAGCTCCCATGAGCTTCCTTCCTCTTCCACGCTCAATCATACAACTTGGCATTATCATCATGTTTTGAGTCCTTGGAGATTGCCAACCTGTTTTTTTTTTAACTGTTTTCCATGATTTTATAGGCTCTGCTTGAACAAAGGATCCTAGAGAACTTGTCTAGAGCTCTCTGTATATTCCTATTTTTATATATCCACTTACTCAAGATTCTGAGTCCTTAAATAGGTGCCTGAAAGAACAAACAAGGTTATGAAAGCCTTGGGTAGGAGAGATAGAACAGTGATCAGCTTGCCTTGCACATAATGTACCTAAGCACTTCTGAGTGCTGAATCAATAGTAACCCCTGAGTACTGCCAGGTATGACCCCAAAAACAAACAAACAAAAATCAAATAAAGTAAAACAAAATTAAAATATTTTATTTCAGTCTTCTGGGACAAGGATTGGCAAATTTGGACAAGTGAGTTTAAATTAGTCTATTGTGTTTTTATTTAGTTCACAGAAAAAAATAAGTTCAATTTTCATTGAACACTTATTGACATAACATTTTATTGAAACACAGAAAAACCTAAACTATTTACTCTCTTGCTCCATATAGTAAAATTAGTTGAGCATTGTTTCAAAATTTTAAAATTGGGTGGTGCTACAAATATAAAGACAGGTAAGATTATTAATTCCTGGGTACCTAGCCAGGAATAACCCTTGAGTATTACTGGGTATGACCCCAAAACAAAAAAATTTTCTTTTAACTTTAAATAAAGGAGGAAGATGTTTATGTGTTGGAGTTTTGAGTAAATAAAACTTATTGTGGTTTCAATATTTAACATAAAATAAATTGTTCTTTTCTTCATTTGAGCTGATTGACACACTTTTGGAAATGGTAAATCAAGTGAAACAAAGAATAATTTTTGCTCTGATATGAACTATGTTTTAAATATCCAATTTTTATGTTGCATCTTCTGAAATCTTTTTAGCTAACACATACCCTTGTTAGACCAAAGGTTCTATGCATCTCATCCCTCCTTTAGCTATCATCACACTCTTCCCACATTTGCAATATTTTTGCTCAACACTTCAAAGTTTTCTGGATCATATCCATTACCCTAAAATGTTCTATTATTTGTATGATAGCAAAATTAACTTTTCCTTGATTCAATACTCCTTTCAGCTACTATACCATTTCTGCATTCTTTTCAGGGAAGTAAATTCAAAAACTTGTCTCTATTCCCTTTTTCCTTTTTTTTATATCTCATTTAATCTTAAATTCAATGAAATCAGATTTTTGCCAATATTATATCACCAACTTCTCTCATAGATGTCAGTGATGTTTACATTTCTAAGTCCAACAGTCATTTCTCCATTCTCATTATACTTATTCTAGCAATAAATTTTGACATAGTTATTTTCTTTCTGGATTTCTTTTTCATTTTATTCCGAGAACATCAAAGTCTTTTTTTTTTCTACCTTATTGGTCAATTTCCTTGCTAATTCTTTATTATAAGTACATTTTCTTGCTATAAAATTGCTACTAAAGCCAGAGTGATAGTAGAATGGATAGGGTGGTTGTCTTTTACACAGCAGAGCCAGGTTTGATCCCTGGCATCTCATATGATCCCCCAAGAACCACCAGGAGTAATTCCTAAGTGCAAAGCCAGGTTTGACCCATAAGCATTGAAGGATGTTATCCCTCAACCCCACCACCCCACACATACAAATTTCCTTGCCACTGTTTCTTTGCTATAGTTTCTCAGCTTCATAAATTTAGTGTATCCTGAAATTCCTTTTCTAATTCTAATTGTTTTCAAATTGGAACTCTCAACCAATTTCCCAAACTGACTTCTCTTAGGGTTCCCTATCCAAATAAATATTGATTTCCTTCTTATTTTTACTCAAGACATATACCTTGTATATGTAATATATATAATCATATATATGATTATACTTCACATTCATGAATTAAATAAGCCAACCCCATAATTTCTATCTTTAAAATATATTGGGAATCTGACTCTTTGTTATGGCATATTACTATGACATATTACTATTGTTGTAAAAGTCTTGTGTCTTGTATTTTCCTTTTCTATATCTGTCCCCTACATACTGTATAATCTCAGCAGAATACCTTGAATAACATTTCAAAGATCTAAGTCTGATCTGTCAATCTGTTTTCAAAACTTCCAAAAAGCTTCGTGTCTCAAGGAACGTAATATGAATTTTTATGTTAGAAAAGGGAGACATTTTACTTTTAATTTTCTAAGACATACTCAGAAAACAAAGGAAGAAGGAGAGTTTTGATAATTTCATAGTTTCCATGAGATAAACCTTTTTTTTTTTTTTTTTGGTTTTTAGGTCACATCCAGCAGAGCTCAGGGGTTATTCCTGGCCCTATGCTCAGAAATCACTCCTGGCAGGCTTGGGGGACCATATGGGACGTTGGGATTCGAACCAATGACCTTCATGCAAGGCAAACTCCCTACCTCCATGTTATCTCTCCGACCTCTATGAGATAAATCTTTACAAAAGAAATGATAAAATAGATCAGAAGTACATAAAAGATCAGAGGTTTATATTATGCTCATAGATGAGAAGAATCACTATTCAGTCCTAGATAACCATCCTAGAGAAAGTTTCAGTAAGTTTCAATAAGATACTCAAATATTGATGCATTAACCAGAACAGCAAAAACCTTTAAAAGTTGTATGAATAGTCTTAAGAAAACAGAAAAACTATGATTTAACCATATGAGATTGTCTTATATGTCTATAACAGGGGTCTCAAACTCAATTTACCTGGGGGCCGCAGGAGGCAAAGTCGGGGTGAGGCAGGGGCGCATAAGGGATTTCACAAAAAACAAACAAAAAAAAGGGACAGCGGGCAGGAGCAGCGGAAATGACGTCTGCACTAGGCTCAAAGTATTCGTGATTATTCGCTTACTGAATATTCGCAATAAAAAATCGCATTAGTAAGAAAAAAATCGCATTAAACATTTGCATACCCTGAACGGAACTACTCGGGGTATGCGAATGTTTAATGGGATTTTTTTCTTAATAATGTGACTTTTATTGCGATTATTCGGTAAGCGAATAATCGCGAATACTGCCATATTTGAAGGCCAACACGGGCCACAAAATGTTGTATGGAGGACCGCAAATGGCCCATGGGCGGCGAGTTTGAGACTCCTGGTCTATAAGAATAATTTCCCTAAAATGATATAATGAGGTTGCATAAAAAAATCAATTTTGTGAAGCTTTAATAAAATATGTGAGAAAATATTGTATATAGGTAGTTATACATGAATGGTAACCACCAAATTCAAGTTAGTAGTAGTTATTTTGAAGAGTATAGGAAATTGGAGTTAAGAATAGAGATTTCATCTGTATTGAAATGATTTATATTATTAAAAAATTAGAAGGCAAATAAGATAAGCCTTTAATCAGATAAAGATAAAATTTAATAAACAGTTACCAAAGTAAAAATAAGGTATACAGATGTCCAATTAACATTTTCTATATATTTGAAATATTTTTATGCTTTTTATTGTGATTAAAAGTGTATGACAAATCTTTCACAGTAATATTTAAGGTACATAGTGACAATGAATCAGGGTCATTCCCACCACCAGGGTTGTCCTCTCTCCACCCCCTTTTCCCAGTATGTGTCCCATATCTCCCTCCTTTGCCCCCCGCCCCCAAGTGCTAGTGTAGCTGTAATTTACCCCATTTCTAGATGTGTTCAAAGTCTATACTCTAAAAGAAGAGCACAAATATCTGCAACTAACATGGATTTGGAACTATTTTGATGACTAGAACAGAGAGCCCCTCAAACCAGCTTCAAAACGGTGACTTTTATTGTAAAGTCACACAAAGGACAAGTACTGGAATCAAAGGACAGAAACGAAAGTACAGCCAGGACTCCTGGGGACTGCAACTGCAAACTGGCAAGTGGCCAGGAAACCTGGGGTACTGAGCCTGCAAGGTTGATTAAGCTTGCTAGTACACTCTCTCTCACTTTCTCTCTGTCTCTGTCTCTCTCCTTTCTCATTATCTCCTCTACCCTTCCCCTCTCTTCTTTCTCTCTACCCTCTCTTTAGCATCTGCTCTCTCCATTCTGTTCATGTCTCTGATGTATTTGTAAGAGATAAGGTGAATTTTCTTTTCTATTGTTGGCGACTTCCTTTTGTTGTGATATACATCTGATTTAAAAAAAAGATTATGTAATTCACACATGTCATAGTTGTGGATGAAGCTCTAAAGTCTAAGCCTTCACCAAGTCCACTTTGCAAATCTTTTAAGGGTCATCCCCATGAAAATAGCAGCCAAGGGCTATTTTCCTGAACAGTAACTGAGGAAAGTCCTACTGATATGCCCTTCTTCTACTAATTAACACATTTAATGACTACTTGCCTTCCAAAGACTCTACCAGTCTTTTTTGTTTTTAATAGCAACCCTATAAGGAAATACTATTATCCTCTCTCATTTTACAGAGAGGAAAGTGAAGTAGGTAGAATCTAAATCATCCAAGGTAGTATAGTAATGATAAAGTCAGATAGTGGGAGAACAGGAGGCAAATTCATATTTCTTGCTCTTAAGCAGGAGTTATGATACACAATGCAAAAGGGAGAAAAAGAAGTAAGTCAAATAAGACACTGAGATCTGAATAGAATGCCTTCTAACAAGGAACAGAGGGCGCAAACTGCATTCAGAAACTTTGAACGTTGGTAGTGTCACTGTTAAATATTGTCCTCACACAACACCATTATGAGAAGTATCCTAGTGTATGAGCTCTCAGTCCTTCTAAAGTTAGCAGGTGAGGAAATGCAGGAAAATAGGAATGTTTTTAAGGTCTTAGAGAAACAAATGAAAAAGATTAATGTTCATGGTTATGGTTAGTAGAGTTTTGAAGCATTGACTCTATTCCATTCTTGATTATGGTAGAGATCACTAGGTGACTCCATCCATATAATCTGGGGAGGACAAAGGTAGCAGCCCAAGAAGGGATGGAATCTACCACTTTCTCTCTTTCCTTGGGGGTAGCTGGGTAGATCTAGGACCAATAAAGTATGGGGCGAGATCCTGTACAGTACAAACATCAAGTTCTGCCAGCCCCACTAGGCAGTGGTCAAGCCTCATCTGATGTCCACTTGTTCTGCCCAGTATAAGACTTAATCCTTACTGGCTGAGACTTTCTCAGGGAGCTGTGGACTCAGGAATTTGCTCTTTGAAGGAAAAGAAAAGTCAGCCCTAGACCTTACTTAGGCCTTTCAGGTCTGTCACCTTCACTCATAGAAGAGGAGATGAGTGAGCAGTGAAGTAAGAACAGATTTTCTTCTGAGTTACAGAGGAAGAGGACAGAGAAAATAAGAGAATAATGAGAAATGCTCCCAAGGGAGAGAAAATATAGGCTTCTCCAAAGGCGGAAAGAGGCCAGGTAAATGTCCCAGAGTTAAAGTAGGAAAGTCCACATCTCAGGAGAAGAGATGTGGGTGACGTGTGTGTGCCAACACCATGTGCATGGGCTGGCAACACACATGTAGCCTGCTACTTTGTTCTAAGTTGACCTTTTTTTTTTTTTTTTTTTTTTTTTTAGTTTTTGGGTCACACCCAGCAGTGATCAGGGGTTACTCCTGGCTCTATGCTCAGAAATTGCTCCTGGCAGCCTCAGGAACCATATTGGAATTCCGGGATTGGAACCACCGTCCTTCTGCAACAAGGCAAATGCCCTACTTCCATGCTATCTCTCTGGCCCCCTAAATTGACTTTTATAGGGTTTTCCCAACCTACCTTTTGTGAGGCTTTTTTAAAATAAATTCTTCAAGTGGATCACCATGAGATACAGTTACAAAATTATTTCTTACAGAGTTTGTTGCAGAGTCCAACATTCCTTACCAGTGCATATTTCCTGCCACCAGTGTCTCCAGTCTTCCCCTTGCCCTCCCTGCTGCCTGCCTCAGTGGCAGACAGTTTTCTTCTCTTTCTTTTCTTTTAGACGCTATAGTTTACAATATTGTTACCAATGAGGTATCTTGCATATTAATTTATCTCCTTCCAGCACCCAATTCTTGTTCAGAGTGATTATTTCCAATTCTTTCTTATTGTCATAGTGGTCGCTTCTCTGCCTTAACTGCACTCTTCCACTTTTTGTGGTAAGCTTTCTACAATGAACTGGTACACCTGATTTTCATTTACTTGCATCTGAATATGATTACCATACTATATTTTTATATATATCCCACAAATGAATTATTAGTATTATCAGATTAAATAAAATCTCAAGTGTACCTCCTCAGCACTACAATGTAGAAAAACTTATTGGCAAGTAAAGGAGAATTGAAAATGAGCTTCTGGTTAGAGAGGAACTTAGTATAGGACTAAACCAACCCTCCAAACTTGGTTTGTGGTGGTTTTTATAAAGGAGTCTTTGTTAGACTTTAAAAGGCTCTTTGCATTCCTGTACAAAAAAAAAATGCAAGGATTCTACAGTGGTCTGGCTGGACTTTGTGTTTGGCCATTTGTCTTAGGCATTGTCCATTATCTTATCTTCCTTAGTGGGCAGAATTCTATGGTCGCAATGGGAAGAAGATGTGCCAACACTTGGGGATGAAATGTGTATTGGGTTAATGGGAACAATGGAATTAGTGGCAAGGGGGGACTGAGGCTTCCTCTTTCAACTTTAGAGAGATTGAGTAAGAGGTGTTTCTATTCATAAATTGACTTGTCTTTCTGTTGATCTTCTCTACTGACCAAATTTTTGTCAAAACAGAATTTTCCTTAGAATTCATCTCCAGGTTTTTCCCTTCATCAACCACTTTGCCATTTCCTGTATATCCTTGTAGAGAACAAAGAAGCTATTGTAGTTCATGGCGCACACACCCAGTCTGAGTCTTTTATCTCTGACACAACTAGGAGGGGGAGGTGCTCCTGGGATTAGAATTTCCCTAGGGGTGGAACAAAGTCTTGCCTCACTGTTTCCTAGTCTGAATTTCTCTCAAAGTCCAGGTCAAATGTTTTCAGCTCTGTGAAGATCTCCTTCCCCTCCTAATATTGTGTTGCTCAGCTACCCAGAAGGCCCCTTCTTCTCCTTTAAGTCTTCCCCGAGACACTTTGCGCATGTCAGCATCCTAATACTTGTCCAACAGATTAACTTTGGTGAAAGGTCTGCCTTAGTCTGTCCTTGATCCCTGCCATTTCCTTGCTAGCAGAAATTCTTACCTATCTCTGGGACTTAAGATAGAAGGGTGTTTATTATATAGAAGGGGCTCAGTAAATTTTTCATGAATAACAGAAACACAGACCAGCTATTTTCCATTGGTAAATCTAATTGAGATGTGATTGGAGCCCAGGAGCAAACTCTAGCCAGGCTCCTTCTCACAAAATTGTGAAATTTCTCACTGCAGTTCTCCAGAGGGGCCTGCTTACAGGGGTGCAGTGTGTGGTCTAGAATCATGTGCCTCGACATATCGCAATGCGGCATTTTAATGATGGCGTAGGTAGCAGATAGTGCTGTCACATATGAAATGACTGGAGAAAGAGATGATTCCTCCTCGACTCATTTTGCCAGTTATCAGATATTTCAGAGGAAGACACAAATAACGGATCTCTTCCAGACACACAGACATGGGCAGAGACACATATGTACTCGGAAACGTTGTGTCTTTGCTAAATATAGCCCTTTGTAGCTAAAGTATCTCAATAATTTTCAAGTGAAAAGATAAGGAGGAGAGCCAAATCTTTCATAATGAATGCAAGCCTATAGCTTTTAAGCAGGGCTAACATATGGGCCACTGATGTGAATGTGAATGCAAATTAGATATTTTTGATGGCTTGAAATAAAGTCAGCAGAATCAAAGCATCACACAGCAAATGGTGTAGCTTTAACTACATCAGTGCCAGGTTGGAAACAAGAGCTCTTCACACATCCTCAGGAAAAGAGAATTTCAGGCTGGCATTTTGGATTGTGCCCTTTCTGGGTAAGACATAGATATGGTTTTCCTTTTTCTTTACTGCATCCTGATTCTTCTGTTGTAGAAGTGTCTTTCATTTGTATTGCACTGGCAATACAAATCTAGGCTTCCCTGGCCTAGATACTTTCAATTATTGTCAAAAACCTGGAGGCAGTAGGAAAACTTAGATTATTATATCCAGTCTTCTGCCAACAGTCAAAGTGGTAGGCGCTGTCCTAAGTTCCTAAAAAGTCAGAAGGGTGGAAAATGATTATTTTTATTCAAAGTAACTGCTGGTTTTTATCTCATTAATACGAGATAAAGAATTTTAATCTGTGGCCCCTGAAGCTTGCTGTATAGAGGTGAGTTTAAAATGTCTTCAGAGGTCCAGGTTTTGGGTTTTCTCCCTGGAAACAGGTATGTTTGTTGCTTGTGTATAGAAGTGTAGTGTAGTTCATGGAAGTCTTTCTGGAGAAATGACTCATGACCTCAGATAAGTAAAGCCAGATGGAAGAACATGATGAGCCTCTTCAGAGACAGAGGACACACATACACACACACACACACACACACACATACACACACATACTTAAGGAGCACTCTTCATAGGAGAGACAGTTCAAGGGGATGCTAGACAGATTCATTATAAGCTAAGGGAGTCTGATTTTAGTGTACTCAACTATCTGATACGGCATTTAAGAGTTACATGGACAACCAAGAAAAGCCCTTTTACAGGGCCGAGGGATGTAATCTAGGGATCATGCATCAGATTTATTGCAGGTGTGGTTCTCACTTCAGAAGGCATCATTGGGTAGTCTGGTGATCTATGCCACCCCAGGGACTGAGTTCTCCTGCATTCTTGGGCTCCAGGATTGAACTGCCCAACCTGTGTGACTGAGTAACCCTATGAATTTCTCTTGGCTCACCTGAACATTGCAAATCATTTTTCCCTTGAAAGAATAGGATGCCTGCAAATTAGGCTATAGCACATAGAAGATGACTGTCAAGATTTAGGCAATTAAAACATGAGGATCAGAAGAGCAGTTTTGGAAGTTGGAACCAGATCCCAAGGATTAACTGTCTCCATAGTTTTACCTTTTAGAAAGACATTTACTGTCCTTTTAGATTGGTCATTTCAGCCAACACTTCATTTTTAACTTCCTATCCTTGAACTCTCTGAGGCCTATGTTCCTGTGATGCAGCAGAATAGCACTAAATACAACTAGGGGCACTTTGATTAAAATTGGGAGAGGTAGACCAGATAAATTTAATAATCTCTTAGATTATTCAACCTCATTGCTCTTGACATTTTACTGATACTTCTGGTGACATCTGAGTGACTTTTTTTTTTCCTTGAGACCTGCATGCATGGGCATTACACTCCCCTTTATATTTTGTGTGTAGAAATATAATTTGAGTCACAACCAAACAGCTTTAATAAATGTCTGAGCACATGGTAAGGAAAGTTAAATCTTCGGAAATGAGACAAATGAGCAGTAAAGAAAGAATAGACCATTTCACTACCTAGGGCATGGCTGGATTGTCTCAATGTGAAAAGAACAACAATGAAAAAACAAATTCTTGTGTCCAGAGCCATAGTAGAGTGGGTTGAGTACCTTTCACACTCTGACCCGAGTTCTATCCCTGGCATCCCATATGGTCCCTTACCTTGCCAGTAGTGATTTCTGAGTGTAGAGCCAGGAGCAACCCCTGAGCAACCCAGGTGTTCCCCCTCTCCCCCAAAATAGGAAACAAGTGATCATGTTTCTATTTTTCTATAAAATCAGATGTATACAGGAGAAAATTCACCTTGTTTTATGCTTTAATTATTTCTATATGTCTGGCAACCCAATGTGTGGGCATTTTCCCCATACCACACTAAGGCACCAGCTTATAATTTAATTTCATTGTGTCCTAGAATTAACTTATATTAAATTAAATAAAATATAATAATTTAATTGTGATATTTTCTAGGAAATAGATCTCACAGGTTATGGACTCAGTCCTCTAGGACACCTACCCTTCATCCCTTCAGATGCCAATCTCCAGAGAATTCTTTGTGCTTCTAATCAACTGGCTATAAATTAGCATTTCAGAATGTCCCCTCCTTAGATTGATTTGATGTGCTAGCAAGAGTCACAAAACTGACTATGGCATCAGGTCTGTAAGGAACAGCCAGGTGCAAGAGAGGTGCAAGAGAAGAGGAGTGGGACTTTGATGTACTTTCTGGGTTTCCCTTCTAGTATCTCTAGGCATTTACCACCAACTCAGATGCTCTCAGGATCTTGTATTTGGGCATTTAATGGAGGCTTCATCACTTAGACCAAATTGATTCAATCATTTTTGGCAATTGAATTCAGGCACATCTTGGAGGTCAGGCAGAGTCCTATTATTTTAACCAGCTCCTATTCTCTAGAAATTTTGTAAAAACCACTTCATCAGAATTATATGCATGGGAAACTATTATTAACAATATTGTAAACCACATACTCTGTCAATAATTTTTTTTTAAAAGCCTGCCAAGGATGCAAGCTGGACTGGGGGAAGTGGGAGGGAATATTGGTGGAGGGAAGATCACACTGGTGGTGGGTTGGTGTTGGAATATCATATGCTTAAAACTCTATTATGAATCATTTTGCAAATAAACATAGCTTATTTTAAAATATACATAAATACAAATTTAAAAGCAAAAAAGTCACATCATTGCATGAATCAGGTGTGGTTTAAAAGAGCTTGTTATGAATGAAATTTTTTTGCTTGTGTGTTTTTGTAGTTAAATTTATGATGGGGCTGGAGTAATAATCCACTAGGTATGGGGTTTGGCTTACAATTAGTTAACTCACATTCAGTCCCTGGTATCCCATACTATCTCTACGGCCCAGCAAGGAGTACTTACTGAGCTCAGAATCAGGAATAAATCCTGAACACAGCCAGGTGTGATCAAACAACCCAATAAAAAACAAACTGGTGGCAGAAGAACAAATATTATAAAAGATTTCTCTCTCTCATTTTTTTTTGTCATTAGTGATTTTCGAGAATGGAAGACTAAGCATAGTATGTATTTTCTATTGTGATAAGCAATATCATAAACCTTTTGGTTTATTCTAATGGATTTGCATAACTGAACTGTAATTTCATATAATGTCCTAGCTTCCAACCCTACTATAGCAATGGAGTCAAAAGGAAGTTAAAAATTGTTTTGTTATAGGTGATAGTATTGTATGAAGAAAAAAATATGGCAAGGCAATGTTTTATTACTTCATTTTCTTTGCTCAGTCTTTTCATTTTCATATTTAGGAATGTGGTCAAATAAAGATGTAATTGTCTTCTTCAGAAGAGGCATTCATTGAGCATTCTATAAAAATTACTTTCGTTCTTAAGAATCCACACATTTTTTTCTCATTGCTTTTTAGATCTATTGGGCAAATGGCTATACCCCTAGAACCTTTCTTAATGTTTCTTAACTTGCCATTTGCCTTGCATGTTGGATCTGAGTATGATTTCTGACATCTCATATGGTCTCTCTTGAACTGCCAGGAGTAATTCCTTGAGTGCAGATCTAGGAGTAGCCTGTAAGCATGTACCCCCACAAAGTGATCCCTAATCTTTTACTATAAAATATTTAAAATAAAAGCTTCTTAAAAACTGTAACACCTTATTTTACCAAATCACTTATATTCAGCATCAATTAATGGGATGTGTTTGTTTACTTTTTCGTGATTCTGAGTTCAGGAATTTATCCTAGAAAATTTAAAGAATTTTCTAGAAGTCTGACCTCTGAAAAAGTGAAACAACATCAGCATAAGGCTGCTCTGAGATGCAGTACATTCTGAAAGGGTAAGAAAAGTGCATAGACATCAAGAATTTATGATATACTAAAGAAAATTAGTGTCACATTGCTTTAGAAATACCTATGATGGTAAATTTAGAGTGATGGATTAGAGAGAATGCTTAACTGAAATGAAGAAGACTATTTGCAGTATTGGTATTTGTAATTATTGACTAGAGGATTTCAAACTATTTTTATATTATTCATATTTGCGTGAGTATTGAATGTGCAGATGAAACTATGTAAAATTTGAAGGTTACAGAATATAATCCACCTTATAGTAATCTCAAAGGAAAGCAGTGTATTATGCCATTATGAGCTTACTTTTGATTTTTGCTTCCCAGAAAAGTAGAAAATTGAAAATTCACTTTAACTCATATAGACAGGTAAGTGAAGTAGAAAACAAGCTCATGTGGAGATGGAAAGAAACCATCCTGGAGCAGATGAATAATGATAGAGCAGCAGTTGGCAGTGGGCTGTGTTATGTTCCCAGGCCTTACTGATTCTGGCAAGGTCTCTTTGCACATTTCCCAAAAATCTGAGGGCAGACACTTTAGTATATAACAAAAAGGAGAGGCACTTGAGAAATGTGACACTTTAAAGGTGCTTTTAATACTATTTGAAGAAAGCGGTGAGGTTTATTTAGTTATGTTTTTCATACTAGATCTTAAAAATATTGAACACTCACTGTTAGAGAAACCAGCCAAGTAATTGTTTAGGGCTATGAAGAGAATGAGGGGAATTCAACTTTGTTTTATTAATTTTTTTCCAATTATAAAGTAGCATGCCCAGGTGGCTTAAGAGAAAATGTAGAGTTGTGGAAACAAAAGAGAGTATGTTTAAAAAGATAGAAGCTAGTTAGGCTGTATTCAGAAACATGGAGATAGCAGAAATAGATAGTTAAAGTATAGCATTTAATAAAGCTCAATGCTGAGGACTCCTGGGCCAAAGGAGCACCTAGAGACCTGAACAGTCTTTTAACACACATTTTATTCTTTTCTTACATAAAGGCCAGCGAGAGGTAAGGCCAAATTCCTACTTCATTGACATATGGTAGGGTTACAGAAAAGAAAACAAGGTTTGAGTACCTAAGATATCCTGGTGAGCTTTTTTATTTTTTTGACACCTAACCAATTTATGAGGTTGTCTTTCCTATTATCATGCTGATGAGGGTATTATTCATGTGGGAGGGCCCATTCCCAGGGTAATTGCTTCTGTTTTTCTTTTTTTTTTTATCTTTGTTTATAGTCCATCTGAGAAGTGTCCATTTGAGATTAACTCTTTGTTGCCATATTCTGCTCCCCTCTCTAAATTTTTCACTGGGCTGAGTTATGTATGAACACACGCGCGCGCACGCACACACACACACACACACGCGCACACACAATGCATGGCAGTTAAGATATCCTGACAGACTTGTTACATACATATATCACATTCACCCTAGCTTTAGGTAGCTCTAATTTCTCTAATTTTGGCTTCCCATTCAGAAATTCATGTCTTTGTTCAAAGCTAACTCCTATAATGGGGGTGTTATATTGTTCATTCTTATGGATTTCACAAAACTGGATTTACCTCCTCCTGAGATCATAACAAATCAACACTAAAATTAGGATTAAAACTTCACATACTCTGACTTGAAACCCAGATGATTTTTCATGGCAAGGGACAAAAAAGACAGCATCCAGATTGATAGTGTGCAGAGAGACATTTCCCCCCAGACACACATTCCACCATAAGATAACTGATTTTGGAAATCAGAAAGTGATTTGAAAGATAAGAATATCTCCCTGGAGTATAAGTGTGGGAGCTATAGGGGACCCCTGACATCTCACCTCAATCCTATGATCCTATAACAGCACTGAAATAAAACCCATAAAGGCAAATGGGTAAGAGAGAGAGTGAGAAAAGAGAGAGAGAGAAAGAGAGAGAGAGAGAGAAGGGAGAGGGAGGGAGGGAGAGAGAGAGAGAGGAGTACAACGTATAAGGCCTTTTTTGCACTTGACCCAGGTTCCATTGCAGGCACCACATATGGTTCCCATCAGAAAAGCACAAAATAAACAGCTGTCCACTGAGTGTGGAAGCAAGAAATAGAAAAAGAAAATTCAATCAGTTGTTTGCATGAGCAGATTACAATTTGGGCTATAACTACAATAATTACACTAGACATAATTAAAGTGTGTGCTGAGTTAAATATTTAACTCTTGGAGAATTTAATACCAAGTTAAATATTTAACTTTTGCAGAATTTGGAGGGAAGCAAATGGGTGATTTTTATTTACCTCAAGTACTTAGGTGCAAAGGATCATTCAAACTCTAAATGTGAATTGACAACATTGGATTAATGTCTCCATGTTTACCCTAGTATCCGTGAAAGGCCAGAATTGTCCATGTTCCTTTTCCTGAAAGATCACATGGGGGAATAAAATTTTCTCATTCAGAAGATATCAAAAAGGCCGGGCGGTGGCGCTGGAGGTAAGGTGCCTGGCTTGCCTGCGCTAGCCTAGGACAGACCGCGGTTCGATGCCCCAGTTTCCCATATGGTCCTCCAAGCCAGGAGCGACTTCTGAACGCATAGCCAGGAGTAACCCCTGAGCGTCACCGGGTGTGGCCCAAAAACCAAAAAAAAAAAAAAAAAAGAAAATATCAAAAATATATTTTTAAAGAGACCTATTTAAAAGAAAAACAGTTGTCTCCAGACAAAGTTTATATACCCCAACTTGAGAAGTGATGAATCCCAAGATAAAAAAGATAAGCACTCCTTGTCTTTGAAAATTTTACTTCCTAGAGTTTTGCCCCAACTGCTGCTCATTTAGGGTTTCCTATGTAAATAAGTATCTGCTGCTACAGTGTCTTCAAGGGGAAGAACTGGACACTTCTTTCTTATCAGGTCAGTACAAGAGAGGCTAGAGACCATGGCCCCGTTATCTCAGTCCTCATGGACTTTGGTCCTAGGGAGCCATAACTGGTATAAAGGCAGCAGAATTTAATGGGTTGAGTATTGCTGATAAGTCCTGAACCTGTTGCACTGCAGAAATGGATAGAGCAGTTTGAGGAACTTCTCTCTACCTAGAATAAGGTTCCTTTCATCTTACTCATTCTTGCCTAACTTGGCGCAAGATAGTTTTCCTCAGATATTTCTGACTGCCAAAAGTCAGTGTTGCTATTGACTATTTTATAATGGTCATAATTGCTAACTTTTAGAAACTCTAATTGTATCTGCCAGTGTATTCTTCCCTTGAGCTGGCAGGCAGGTGTGCGTGTGTGTGTGTGTGTGTGTGTGTGTTTGTGTGTGTGCATTGTTGTGTGAGCTCTGAGTCATTCAAGCATCAATACCATATAGATTGATAAAGACAATTTTAATGTCAAGACATACAACCTGTACCCAGGCCCTCGACAATATTTGACAATCTGACAATCTTTGCTCTGGGCCTTTGAGATCTGGACTTTGCTCTCTTCAGTAGCTTTTAGCACCTTGATCATTTGCTTTTCTCTATCTTTGACTGACTCTGACCAATGGCTTTCTATGTTCTCTAGCACCCTAGAAACCCAAGGGCAGATGGAATTTCAACTCAAGCCATAGCTAAGTCTCTCCTCCTTTTTCTCTGGGTGAGATAAAGAAAATTCCAGTAATTTGCCTATGAATGGTGTTGAGGAATTGAGGTCCTAGTCACTCTTGCTTTGGTCACATTTGAGGAGCTCAGTGTAGCAGGAAGACAAGATGGCCATGATCATTGTACAGAGAGATGAGAAGTAGGCTCTATCAGACACTTGACACTAGCCATGGCTTGTGATATCACGTCATTGCTCCTACATTTCTTCTTTGGGAATAATGCTGGGGTGAGAGCAGAAATTCCCAAGATGTAACCTGAAAACAAGCTTTTGCCACCAGAAACTAACAAGAAGACAATTTCTAGGAAATTTGTTGGGGGAATGGAAGCCCCTAAACAGAATATCCTTTAGTCTCTCATTCATCTGTAGGAAGTAAAGTGGGCAAACTTTCTTGAAGGAAGTAGGAATTAAAAAAAATTGATTATAAAATCGTTTACTGCAGACTAATATTTCTAGAAATCTGTGCTTTAGAAAGTGATTTAACAAAAGTAGAAAGGGTCAGCTATAAAAATGATAATGGCAAAGTTGGTCATAAAAGTAAGAAATAAAAGGAACAGAGTAGGAAAGGGGATCTGAAAGGGAGAGTTGGGGAAGAGAAAGAGAGATCTAATTAAAATTTTAATAGAAAAGATAAACATTGCAGCCTTTTCCTTTGGCTGTGAAGTCCTACTGCAACCCAACCCATCCACAGTCCAGGCTCTGGCTTAGACCACAGACCACAGACCACAGATGTCTCTCTTAAGAACTGTGCTAATGCCATGCATGTGTCTGAACAATGTACCTGATGATCAGTTGTAATCTTTTCATTTGCATCTCTACCAACCTTGAATTTTCCTGTCTCAGGTGTAAAAAACTCAAAGTTCAGAAGTTTTCTTTTTTTCTTATTCACTATGGAATTTGGGAATCACCATATGCCCAATCCAAAGGCAAATGCATTGTCTCCTTCTGCTACTTCACGCATAATGTTTTCCTCTATTGAGAATGCCCCACTGTCAAAGTGCTCTGTAAACTCTGGTTTGTATTGAGGGGATTGGAAGGTAGTTAACAAGAGCTCTGTGTATTTCTTTCTTTGGGAAACCCTCACCTTTAACCACTAAAAAATTAACTTTCTTTTCTACCCAAGCAACGGTGTATTTTGTTTTAGTAAACACAGAGTATTTTAATGCCTTGCAATATGGCACTAGTTTAAAAAAACATAGCTTATCTATAAATGAAATACTACAGTGTTGTATGATTTTAAAAAATTACTTCAATATGTTGGTTATTGGCTTTGAAAATGTCCTTGTTATTGTTAGAAAAAAGGTCTAAACACTAAATATTAGTAGTGGTTATCTGTGGGGGGTGTGAATTCTGCTGACTTTCAAAACATATTTTTATTTATATGCTTTTTAAAATCATTTACAAATATATGTTTCTGTGATAAAAATAAGAAGCAGAGTTACCAGTTTATTGACTGATCTCACTGGTGTATACATGGGAAGGGCATCTGGACCCACACACAATTTCACTGAAGCAGCACTCTGCAAACAAGAGTGCTTAGAGAAACCCCATGATGTGCAGAAGAAAAACTACTTATCAGATGCTACCTCATATCAATTTTTGGCTTTAGTAGTCTGGGGACCATAGTAGAAATCCCACATGGGGCCAGCCTATGGAGAAGTTTTCAGAAACAAGGAGGTAGCCATTTCAGTTCTACTCAAATTTCTGCACAGTAAAGGACATGCAATGGGGCCTTACATCTTCATACCTGCTTTTCTATTTTTCTCTCTTTTTTTATTCTTTATTTTTGATTTTGGACCATGCTCAGTGATGCTCAGTGTTACTCTTGACTCTGCACTGAGCAATTACCCCCTGGTAACACTCAGGGGATCATAAGGGATGCTGGAGTCCAATCCAGGTTGGCTATATGCATAACAACTCCATCTCATAGTGCCAGGTGTACTATGTCTCTGGTACCCACACCTATTTATGATCTTGGAAAAAAGATTGTACAAATGTCTCCAAAATGCTGCATTAGCATCTAAAGAAAGTCAGTACATTAAAGTCACATCATTTTCTTCTCCTCTGACCAAACCAAGCCTTGTTAGAAATAGTGAAAATGGACTGTCAAGGGACAGAACAATACAGTCTGTAAGGTGCTTTACAGCATAGGTGCATACAGCATAAAGCATAAGGCTCATAAGGTAGACCCAAGTTCAATCCTCAGCATCCTATGTGGCTCCCTGAGCTCTACCAAGAGTAATTCCTGAGCAGAAACAGGAATAAGCCCTGAGTGTTGCCAGGATGTGTCCCAGAAACAAGCAAACTAACAATAATAATAAACTTTTGGTATGACACCCTAAAGTTGATTCAAATCTATGCCAGTGTACTTAGGAACCTGTATTTTTAATAATTTGCTCAAGTGTCACTTTGCAAACCCAAAGCTGTGAGGCAGTTAGATTGCACACTTAACTACTCCCCTACTGGGAGTAACAAATGCCTACTGGGCTCAGTTTTTTCTTTCTCTCTGTAACAAGGTGGTGGGGTGTGTGGATTCAGTCAGGCTATATCTCATTAGCAACTTGTTGAATTCCTTCCTTCCTTCCTATCCACTGTTGGACACTAAGGCAAATGAACAGTTTTCCACAGAAAACTGAGAATAGTGGGGAAGCTGGCATGTGAATACAAAGTACTAGTAGAAGTGAATATGAGACCCATTATCCATCTGAAGTTGAGAAACTAAGATGTGACCAGGGGTGAAGTGTGCAGATCCAGTTGACCAGCGAGGGTTATCTTCTATTCTCCAGGTTCTTTTGAGATCAAGTATGTCCCATCCCCAGCTGATGATCAGAGGTATATTATTCTGTTCCAACAAGGCTTATTTTGACTAAGAAAAACTGGGATATGTGTAGGGTGGCATGGCCAAGGATATACCAGAAGCACAACTAGTGCCTGTGTGCCAGTAAGAAACCTCAGAGGTTTTTGTTTTTTTCTGGAATAAACAGCAAACTATTGGTCTGATGACAACTAGACAATGTTTGATGTATGTTGATAAAACCATTCAGAGTCTTTTTTCTGGGATTCCAGGTCCTTTTCATTTGCTTCCTGATGACACACTTTCCCTCAGTATGTCTCTCTGGCCTGTGCCAACATCCACTGCAGCATTTAAGGGGTTAGAATTTCAGCGTTTAGGGCCTTGTTATGTTAAAATAAATATGGTTGTCAAGCAGAGACAAATAGCATATGATCTTACATGTAAAATCTAAAATCTAAAGAAAAAGCACAGAGCTGAAAAGTAACATATTGGTACCCATGCCAGAAGCATAGGTCAGGGGTGGGTGAGAGTAAAATTGGGGGGAGGTTCCTAAAGTTGTAAACCTCCAGGTATATGACAGGTAAATCATAGGATGTTGTGTACAGTATGATGACTCTACATTGTAAGATAGGTTGAATGTTCTAAGAGCTGGTTCACAAAATTGTCATCCCAAGAAATAAAAGTTTTGTACTGTCTTGTGGTAATCTTTCCACATGACATTTAACTATAAATTCATTATGTTGCACCCTTAAAGTTAAGGCAATGTTAGAATGTCAGTTCTATCTCAATCAAAATAGGGAAAATTCATATCCAGAAAGTTATGACTATATGTGCTCAAGTGAAACTGTAGTTTCAATGCTTCCATAGGAATAAGGAATGCTTTTTGAACTAGGGTGAAAATGATTTGGTTATGTGGTTTTAAGATTATATAGCTTGTCTCTGACAGGCTTTGTTTTGTTTTGTCTTAGAGCCACAACTGACTCAACCACACATGGCTCAGAATTCAGAGATTACTTTCTGAGAAGGCCCAGGAACCATATGGGGTACTGGGGATGGAACCCAGGTCAGTGTGCAAGGCAAGCACCTTACCTTCTGTAGCATCTATCTAGCCCCTTTCTGACAGGTTTTGATATATAGCCTGAAGTCAGTTACAAAGCATTTAAGACTCACATTAAGTATTTTGCTTAGTAGAACTTGTCCTTTTAATAGTTTCCACTGAGAGGGCCTTCACTGAAAAATTCTGTTGCATGCAAATGACTGTAGCCCTGGATACGACTTTAGAGCAATGGTTTTCCTTTGTATTCTTTTTTTCCTTTGTATTCTTAAAAAAAACTTCAAAAATCTGAAGTTTTGTGATATACAATACTGTTAATGATAGATTATCATACACATGATCCCTATACTACTCCCATCACTGGGATTTCCCTCCCCCAAGGTTCCAGTGCCCCTTCAATTCACCCAAATTCTTTGTGTGGATCAGATCTCCTATTATGTTACCTTTGGTCTCTATATTGATTTCCATAAAGGCTGAACTAGATGACATCCATCCTCACTAATAGTGGGGTTCTTTCTCACCATAATCCAATGAGGTTTCTTTCTCACCACAAGCCCATCAGCACTGGTTATTTTCAGACTTTTTGATCTTTGCAAGAGATGTTCTATAAATGCTGTTTTAATTTTCAGTTCCTTTTGTTGTATGTCTATTGGTCATCTGTATGTTTTGACATACAGGATTACAAAATTGAAAAACACAGCTTTCAATAATTTATTCCACTTCTGTTTATATTAGTATTATTCCTGCCTAATACATAAAAGGAAAATCAATTATCTGTACTCAGAAAAGTCTGAGACTATGGATTTCTGGATTCAGTAGATCTGAGCATCATTTATAAATTGGGGGAAAAGCCTGTGCTGAGCAATGTTATTATAGAAATTAATCAGATACTTGATTTAAAGTGTCAGGTAGGAAGGTGAGCAGGCAGTAGAAATTCAATAGTTTCTTCTCTCAACTAAGTGGCCCAAAGTTATCTGTAGAAAAATGGCAGAGCCAGATGCTTTGAGATCATGTCCAGAAATGATCCCTGATGTTCATTCCTGCCTTGCCTGTGTCTTCCCAAAACCATAGTGAAAAGAACTTCAAATTCCAGGATAGATTTATACCTTTCCTGACAAGGACTGCTGTGGATTTAACTCCTAGTGCTGCTAAGGTGAATTAGTAGTGAATGTGAGTTACTTATTTTTTTTTTTTTTAGTGTTACAATAATTTATCATTTTCTCTCCAGCAGCCATACTCTGGCTGGCAGCTCTAAAAACCCTACAGTCCACGAGAGAGCAGTGAACAGAAATATTTTCAAGAGCAGATGGGACATACCTTCCAAATGCAGGATTGTCCCACTGAAACTAGGACATCTGGCAACCCTAAAAAAACCCAAACTAGATGAAATAAAAATTATGAGATAGAGAAGCAGAAAAATATGTTTTTGCATTGATTAGCAGGGAATGTCATTAATCTCTTTCAACTCCCTTTTCAATCCTGTGGTGTAAAACAAGGAGAAATCGCAGTCTGCTGCATTCCTTTGTGAAAATTCTTCCCTGATTATTTCAAAGTGGTATAAGTTTTAAAACTTGAAAATAATGCTCCCCCTCTGCTGCACAGAGTTAAGGGAGTGATAAAAATCATGACCAAACTTCTTTAATACAATGATTCATATTAGCCTACCCAGCAGTGAGAGGGTAGGCTGGGGGAAATTTATGTTGACTAGAATTGTCCAACTCTTATGATTTTTGTGAGGCAATTATCAAAATGAATCTCTCTTTGTATATGTTTTTAATTCCAGATTTCTCTGTATGTGGAGTGCAGAGGCAATCAGGGATAAGAACCCTGACCAGCCAGGAGAGAAGAGAGTAACCTCCAACTGCCTTTCCTTCTTCCTCCCCCTATTAGTCTTTTAACATCTTTGGAAAACTTTGATAGTCCCTCTGTCCCCATCTCTGATTAAATATGCAGTTCCTTGAGACTAAGCATCAGTAAATGAGACAACCAATGTCTGTATCTCATCTCTGATCATCAGTGCTGCAAACAATTTCCAACCTCCAGTGATTAAAACAACAACAAAATGGTTTGTGGCCATTAGGATTAGAGAATACAACCAATGGTAAGCCCATTGGTGAGCACCAATGTGCCTCACTGTGAGAACTATAGCTAGAACATACAGGAGCACCATAGTTAAAGAGTTTAACTCTCAGCAGACACTCATTCAAACACCAAACTAAAGGAGCACAATTGCCAGAGAGCACTGTGTCCCAGTATCTGAGCATCAAAGCCTGACATTTTTTCACCTCCTGTTTTCACTCCCAGACCAGCAACACAACTAAGTACATAAGCTCTGTAGCAAGGCAGGTGAGTGAGGTTACCATAATCACAATGTAAGGAAGGCAAGGGGATGAATAAAATAAAAACACCCATTTAAAAATATTGAAATGCTTTCTGCCAAATGTTTTATTCTACCCACATCTTGGTTTAAAAAGTAAATTGGGATTCTCCAAAAATCTGTTGCCCCAACACCCAAGGTGATGGTATTTAAAGATGAGGTTCTGAGAGACAGAAGGGTGAGAAGTCATGTAGGTGGGGGCTTCACAGGGGGCTTATGACCTTCTGAGAAGAAGAAGAGTGAAATCCTGTGTGTGTGTATGTGTGTGCATGCACACATATGTGTAAACTCAAAGTAAAGGGCAGTGAAATGATGGCTGTCTGTGTGACAGTAACAGCCTGGTAGCACTAGATTGAGCTCTTCAGCTTCCAAAAATCTTGTTCTGTAATACAAGAGATGATACTCAAATAGTTAAACATGCCTTCACAATTCTGATATAGAAGATATACATACAAAAATATCTGAATCTAAACTCAGGGAAAGGGCCATGAGGAATGAGTGTATATGACTTTGTAAATATTTAAATCCAGGAAAAATGGCTCTCAGCACTCTTCTTTCTAAGGAATGATGTTTGGGAATGTATATACAGATAAACTTGGATTCATTATCTGTGAAAATTAATCAGCCTGCCACCCTCTGCCTCAGTTTCTTTATTTGAACTATGGGAATATTTTGACAGTTAAATTGGGTGATAAACTGTAAAGAAATTTATTAAGTGTTAAGCACCACGAACATGCATGCAATAGCGTTTGCACACACACACACACACACACACACTCATTAGTCAGAAGGCTCCACTCCTTGGAGATAGTGGAGACTAATTCACTTCACAAATATAGGAATATGGGAACTGATAAGAAACATAGGTCTTTGAGAACTAATCCTATCAGGATCACTTCCTAATTTTGTACACCCTAGAACATCTGAGATAAGGCCTTGTTGATGTGCAAAATTAAGAAAAAATCAAGGTCAATTTCTTCATTAGGTGCAGAAGGCATAAGATGTAGAATCCATATTACTTTTGACAATACTTCTTAATTCTTACATTTGGAAGAAAAATAAACTTTGGGGTCTAATAAACCATTTTATAATGCAATGTTAATATGTTTATCATTATCCCAATGCCATTGTAAAATGTAATTTAAAATATTGCTTATCAAGAGACAAAGTTACCTCAAGTCCCCAGCAGTCATAACATGGGTCTGAGAAAAGCACCAAGTAATAAAAATGCTTTGAATTGCCAAGGGAAGTATTTCATTCCCTTGGATTAAATATTACTTAGCAGCCAATGTTGACTCCCTAGTGTTCTTTTAAAAGTACTGCAATTCTTCCAGAGTCTTCTCTGCTTATGCATTCCCATGGTCTACACTTAAGCTTCTTACACTGAGGTTTGTGATCCCCAGACATATCTGACTGTGTGCAGACATACCCAAAGTTTTTTTTAAAAATAAATTCATGATTTATTGTCAGTAAATGTGTGTATGGTTCAGGTACCTTTTTAAATCTCTGGGGTTACATAAACATTTCTTGGTGAAAAGAGGTTTTATTGGGAGGTTTAAGAAGCTCTGGTTGCCATTCCTCTATTACACATTCTCTACCAGTCAAGTATGGAATAACTTACCCTCTTTATGCCCATATTAAATCTAGGTTTTTAACTTTTGACTATTCTCACCATCTTCACATCCCTTTGCCTGTGTTTTAATTATTCACTCCAATGGTCATATTCACAATGTGCTCACTGGGATGCAATCAAACTTAACTGCATAATGCAAAGATGTTAGATTTGTTTGAAACGGTTTCACCACTTATTAACTTTGTGATTTTTGCCTAATTATTTGATATTTGTTCTTCAATTTCTTCATCTACAAAGCGGAAATGATGCTAGACTTATATCACAAGTTATTTGAGTTGAAACTTAAAAGACCATGACTTACAAAGTTGTTCATAATATAGCCATTGCAGTAATCAATATTCAGTAATAATATTTAACACCAATCCTACCACCAGTGTGACCTTCCCTCCACCAATTTCCCAAATCACCCACCCACCCACCTTCAGCCTGTTCCGACGGCAGGTACTATTCTATTGCTTTTTACAACATATATCTCATAATGGTGTTACTGAAGTCTTTGTTCAAGGATTTTCTGAATTACTGGTTTCTGAGGTACTGATTGAGCCTTCTGTGCCATTGTTTTCCCTCATTGAGTTTAGTGGTCTTCTATACAACTTTTCTATCTAATTTTCATTTTTCCTTCTGGGCTGTCAGCACTATGAACTTTGGCGATACCATAAGATTGTGTCACTAGGATTGTTCAGCAGCTTGGCATCTCAGGTCTAGCAGATTTGGCTCTGCTGCATTTTCTCTACAAGATCAATTGTGGACTGGGCTATTTAAATGTGAGGGGAAGTGGGTATGGGTGGGTGAATTCCTCAGCCATCCAAAAGGACTGGGACATATCACGTCATATCCCTAGAAGGCTCCAGTGATCTAGGCCTGGCAACCAGACCTAAATTAGGTTCAGCTTGACTATGGCTTCTCTTTAGTTCAGATTCTTTAGAAAATAATTTGAAATAATGCACATATTCATACATCTGTTTACACATACAAGAAACATGCACTGTCTAATGAGAGACAATGTTGTCATTTATATATATTATTGTCACATCTCAATTTCTAGGCCTTTAAATTATAAAGAGAGTTCTTAGGGAGCTAAGCTGGTAAGAAAGTTGGCATGGAATGAAGAGAAATGAAAATGCACTTTCTAGTTATTCTGAGAACCAAGTTTTTATGGATGGCAAGATTGGAGGGCATTGTCATGGAGGGGAAGAAGTGAGATTTTAGAAGCAAGTAGAGCTTCTTTAGATTGAGAAGTGGGCACAAGAAGTTACAGAGATCTGTGAGAAATTTAGTAATTCCAGAGCTCAGGCCCCTTCTAGTATGATGGGATAGGAGTGGAGAGAATTGGTAAGTGTTGCAGTTTTGGGAATTTCTTCAGCAATGTTCAGGGGGTCCATGGAGGGGCCCTTCTTACACTTATTGGCCATGCAGAAAAGAATGTGGAGCTGCTCAGGCCTTGTGGGAGCTGAGGATTACTTGGTCTACCAAGTGGTGCTCAGGGGAATGAAAGATTGGCTTAGCTTTGGAACTACATTCAGTGGTGCTTTGGGATCATGTAATGCCAGAAATTGAACCAGATAGGGGTCCAGAGCAAGCAGAGTATGTGCCTTAGCGATCTGTGCTATTTCCCAGGTTCCTATAAGGTCTTGAACTAGCCTATAATCTACTTAAATGCATTTTTTAAGGTAGAACCTAGAGGGCAGGATGATGTGGGATGGAGATAAGAGATAAGGAGATTGGGAAAAAAGTGTGCAAACTATCATGAACTTGAGCTCAAAATTCAAGGTCAGAGGTAGGGCGGAAAGGCTGTGTGTAGACCAATGAGGTCAGAAATGCAAGACTACAGGCATGATAGCAGATTTGCAGTGGATTAAAAGGGTGGGGAAGAGATTGAGGTCAACTGACTTTTAATTTTTAGTTTAGTAAGTAAGATCTGAAAATAGATGCTAAGAGGAATGTAAAGTGCCTTGAAAAATCCATGAAAAAAA
>PVKC010001058.1:0-44766 GCA_004027635.1 Crocidura indochinensis
ACCCCGGGGGGGGGGGGGAGGCGGTAGGGGAGAGGATATGGGAACTAGGATTGGAACTGAGGTGGACTGAGGACTTTTTGGTGATGGGAGTTCCCCTGATTTTATGTTAATTTGTACCTAAAATATGATTGCCAACGATATGTAACCCAACATGTTTAAAAATAAAAATTATATTAAAAAAAAAGAAAAGAAGTTGAGTTCAATTGTGATATTTAATATTTGTCTTTGAGCTCCATGGGGAAGATTATTGAGAGACTGATTGGGCATATGAAGTGAGGGGTCAACAGGACCCTTTTCAGGTTATCTTAATCAGCAGTTACATATCACAATATATGATCAAAGAAGAGACACTCCATCTACAATAAAAGTCAACTACATACCTCAGGTTGGTCAGGGCCATCTCTCACCATCTGTTCCAAAGACAAGTCTCTTAGATTTTTCCTGGGGAGAGCATGAATATAGGACAGAGTTTGGTCTCCGCTTGGTACAGATCTACAATGGACATTGACTTGGTTTGGAATCTTAAAGAAACAAAGATATATGGTAATAAGGGACAAAACAAGTAAAAGTAAAAGAAGAAAAGAAAAATATTAATGAGTACACCAATCATTAAAATAAAGATATGAATTGTATTTAAAGTTATTTTACTTTAGTCCACACACTAATGAAGTTATTCAGTCCCAAAAGAAGGAAGCCCCTCAACACTAACTTGGACATCATATAATAAACATAAGCTATACAAACATATTAACAGGTACTCTATTATTTGTGAAATGTATTTGTGAAAATATAATTAGGTAGAATATATTTTTATAAAAAAAAAGAGGCTTTTTTTTTTTTTGGTTTTTCGGGTCATACCTGTTTGATGCTAGGGGTTACTCCTGGCTAAGCTCTCAGAAATTGCCCCTGGCTTAGGGGAACCATATGGGACACCAGAGGATTGAACCATGGTCCTTCCTTGACTAGTGCTTGTAAGGCAGGCACCTTACCTCTAGCACCACCTCGCCGGCCCCCAAAAGAGTTATTATTATTAAAAATAATTGTGATATTTAATTGTGTTATTTTTATAAAAAAAAGAATATCCTTGGGTTAATAACTACCAAGTTCAGAGAGGGCAGCAAAGGCAATTGTTAGCTTTGTCAAGAATGAAACATAACAGGGATGGTTTGAATCCCAGCATCCCATATGATCCTCATGCCTGCCAGGGGCGATTTCTGAGCTCAGAGCTAAGAGTAACCCCTGATTGCTGCCGGTTGTGAACCCCCAGAAAAAACAAACATACAAAAAATAGAATGAAACAGAAGATATTAAAAAGTCCAGAACAATGTTAATGAGCAGTTCTCAAGAGCAATACTATTAAATGTTACAATGGAATAAATGATAGAACAAGTTTTGGGAAGGGCAAAAGATAAGGCGGAGAGGAAGGCCAGAGAACAGAGGTAAATCATTTTAGATTTATCTATTCTTGTCTGTGGTTCATTCTGAGGGGTATGACAAGTCATGGAATTATTTTCAATAGAGCATATTGTGTCAGAATTTTTAAAAAATGTATACCCCAGTACACTGTGCAGAAATTTGAAACTTGCTTTTTCACCACTATCTTCAATGATAAAGATCCCCATCTTTGTCCAGAGAGCAACTTGAATCTTTCTAGAAAGTACCTGGATCAATTTTAAGATGTATTGTTCGCAGAACAATATGTTTCATCAGGAATTACCTACAATAAACTCTTCAACTTTCATCTCCATCTATGTATATTCTGTTTCTGATTATTAGTAACCTTAATATTATACACTCTAAATTAACATTTGTCAAGACTTCATAATTCCTATGGACTCAGTGATTTTTAGCTCACATTCCTCTTATTAAAAAAACACTAGCATTTATCATTAGCATAGCAGATACTTAATAAAACAGATAATATACCTGCTTCCAATGTCCTCTCTCACTTTACATACTAAATTTTATGGTCTTAAATATAAGGGTAGGAGAATATATTTTACTTTATGTATGCTAAAACATATGAGTGCTATAACATAGATGAACTATTTTTAATTTGATAATTATGTTACATTATTCACATGTTATTAACATATTTATTCACATGTCACTTCCCAGACTCCAAGCCTTCATTCTGAGAACTTTGTAATTTGGCTAACACCCAGAATTAAGTACCATATTTGATAAGAAGATAAATAGAAAAACCTTAACTTTGTTAAAGTTTCTCACTTAACTAATCATTCTGGGCCTTTATTTTGTCTAAATCCAGTGTTAAAAAGTTAAGAATAAAAATTTTGAACAATCACCATATTGTGAATTCAAGAATTGTGAGAGTAGCTGTCAGTATATAATATGATATGAATGAATACTGCTCATGGAAGAGACAGCAGTCTGAGGTAATTTAAAAGTAATGCTAGAACTGTAATATTTACTTAAAATAATTGCTGCAAATGAGGCAAAGAAATTTGATACACATTCAGTAACTCTGCTTGAGGTATGAAATTTGCAGATTTAAATGGGCTAAACAAAAAGTTCTTATCAAAATATTTAAAAAGTAATTATAATGAAGAAGTTAGGAACACTTTCTTTCAAGACAGTGATCAAGTTAACTTAGTATTATTTGATTCACAGCTCTTACTGAAGACAAAATTTACAGAGACAACATCTAACACAGACTTGAAAAATTCTTCAATCTCTAGAGACCTAGTATTCAAAACTGTTAGGCGGATTGAAAGGAAATAGTAGCTTTTTGTATTTTAAGAAAATTTCCTGTCCTCTATTGAGCATGTATTTCTCTTTCTCTCACACATCTCTAAGTTCTTTAAGTAAAATCTATTTGATCCACTAAAAAAATAAATTAAAATATTATTAATAATGATTCAAATAACCAAAGAAATACATATGTAAATGTCTAATAGCATAGAATTAAAAATGCTAATTAATAGATGTAACTGGCAAATTTAATGTGTTATTTATACAAAGAAAGCATAAGAATCAATAATTTGACTACTTTAGGTAGATTTCTAAAAATAAATTTTTAAATACTGGCTTTTAATTATGAAAAACTTGAAGTACAGACATAACCAATAATAAAGGTTAAATAAAGTCCAAATAATTATCATCAAGCCTCAGTTATCATCTAAAATCTGCTCCTATCACCTTCTGTGAGCTATAAGGTGTATCCTACACAGCATTTTATTCAATGCACATTATTTCAGCATGTGTTTATAAAATGGAGTTTTCTGAATGTGGTTCATTTTTAAGGGACCTATAAACTTGTTAGAAGTGAGAATTCTGAAGAACAACCTCAGAGTCAGTATTTGAGAACTTCTGGGAGTTGTTTGTTTTCTTAGAAGATTTTCTTTTAGTAAGATCTTCAGTAGTTACTGCAGTAACTTTAAATAAAACACTCTTTCATAACATAACCACAATAACCTTATGGCAATTAAAAATCACATGTTATGAACAGCAATTCTTTAATGTCATAAATACCCATGCCATACTCAAAACTCTCCATTTATTTGAAAACCTTACATTTTTGTTGGCTTATTCAAAACAGAAAGCAAACACAAACCATACACTGTACTTTGTTTATGTCTCTGCCATATTTTAAGTCCTTAGATCTTATTTGGCCCCCTTTTTCTTACAACTTTTTTCACTTACAATTTACATGTTGAAATTCCTATGTTGTAGGGATAGGGCTGTGGATCATTGGAATAGTCCATGCATTGCCTGTGTATGCCAATACTATATTATCTTCAATAATTTACATTTAGAGTAAGCTTTTAAATGAAAAAAAGAGTAAGTTTTCCCATTTGGTTATTTCTCAATATTATTTTAAATCCACATGATTAATTACAATTATCTATAAGTTTTAAGATATACATTTATATTTTTGCAACAAGACAATGGAAACTTTAATAAATTGATATATTTTACAGTCAAAGTACAGAATACTCATTTATGTTGTTCTCATCAAGTTTATACCTAGGCATTGTACTTCTTAAATTTAGTTTCTCATCAATTGCCTTGTGAATGGCGCCTTCTTTTCCAATTTATCTTTTAATAAGTATGCATATATAGTTTTAAACCATGGATTTCTATTATTTTTATGACCTGATGTTTCCAACATTTTTAGAATTATGATTATTTTTTGAGTCACACATAGCTGTACTCATTATCTATTCTTGGGTTTTTTGTTTTGTTATTATTATTATTATTATTATTTTGGTTTTTGGGCCACACCCGGTGATGCTCAGGGATTACTCCTGGCTATTCGCTCAGAAGTCGCTCCTGGCAGGCACGGGGGACCATATGGGGAACCAGGGGATCGAACCGCGGTCTGTCCTAGGTTAGCACAGGCAAGGCAGGCACCTTACCTCCAGCGCCACCACCTGGCCCCCTCTTGTTTGTTTTTTAATTAGGGTCACACCCAGCAGTGCTCAGAGGTTACTCCTGGCTCTGTTCTCAGAAGTTACTCTAGGCAGGCTCGAGAGTTCATACGGGATGCCAGGGATTGAACCCAGGTCCGTCTCAAATCTGCCACATGCAATGTAAAGCATGCCCTACTGCTGTGCTATCTCTCTGGTCCCACATTGTCTATCCTTAGATTTGTGCTCAGGGATCACTTCTGTCAGTTATCAAGGGACAATATGTAGTGACAGGGGTTGATTCAGGTCAAATATCTTACCTATTGTACTGTCTTTGCAGCCCCTTTTCAAAATTTTAACAATGTTTTTTCACTAGTTGTTTTTTGAGGTTTATACGTAAAGGTATAGAAGAAATTTTTGTGGGTAAATAACTGTCTTATGCTGGTAGATAATGACAACTCCACGCGAGATAAAATTACATATAAGTTAATATATGCAATGCGCAGGCAAATGATTTCTGATAAAACTAAGGAAATATGAAAAAGATTGACATTGTGAAAATGTTGATAGCTTCAATTTGATATTACATCATGGTTTCAGAAGATGGTACTGCTAGAGTAAAATTGATGAGAAATAGATGGAAATTCAGCATGGTATTTTTACAACTAAATCTGAATAAACAATGTTCTTCAAAAACAGTTTGATTAAAAGTCTTTTCAAATGTATTTTACTTTGATTTCCATTGGACTTTTTAAATATTTAAAAAATAAATGATTTTATCATATCATTTTATAATTATTATTTTATCATTGTCTTTGTTTAGCTGCATTGATTGATATCAAACATATACTCAAAACCAGTGGAGATATAGTAGGTTAAGAGATGAAAGAGAAAAACACACCTGGTTTTTTGCTGGTGCTAGTAGGAAAGTTGTAGATAAATCTGTAAGCCAATGGCCTCTAAGCCACGGGCCATAGAAACAAAAAAAGGGATCAAAGATTCTGCTTTGAATATATTGAATTGAATATAATAAACTGCTAATACACAGCTACATATAAATAAATGTCTTTGACATCTGTCAACTCATTCATCAAATGAGGATGTCATAATGTGCCTATACCTAACTTCGGGAATTATTATGGGGAATAAACAAAATAAAATACACAAGAGCTCTTTGAAAAGAAAACTCTACTAAATCTACTGTGATAATTATTAAAATTAAAGCACTAACACTTTGATTTTCATGCTGCCAGATGCCAAAAAGAAAACTCATTTTTTATTTTTGAAAGTATGCTACTGAGTTGGCTGCTAATCACACATTCTTTTTGATTTTCTGAGAGACGGCAGAGCTAATGTTTCTGAAAAACAAAACATACATATTTTTAAACAGCGAGGAATGAAATTTGGAGACAAAATATCCTTGGGATGGTGGTGAGAATAAGGCTCTTTATTTCTGAGACCTTCAACTAATTATTTAAGCTCCCATGCATCAGTTGTAAAATAAAGATTTATACTTGTGAACTTCTAAACATTTTACCCCTTGTTATTATCCACATGAGTGAATACAGTTCCTTAACTTTTGCAGCTGAACGTATCACCTACAAATGATATTCTTCAAATGATAGCTGATCTGGAGAGAAGGTCCCACCCGCCTATTCCTACCCAGGATAGTATTCAGTCTTCATCAGCATCTTCTCTTTTTTTGGAACACATTCAGTGGTCCCAGATTGCCTTCTACTTCTTAGGCAGAAAAGCTTTTTTTTCCTCTATCTGTGAAGAATAAAGCTCTAGAATAAACTCTGACTCTTTGCCTCTGCAACTACAGCAGGTTTCCATTTACCACATATCAAGGTGGTAATGAGGTTCTGAATGCTAGGCAACTGCTGCTACCATCTGGCAGGCCTATACTATACACTTGGCAGCCAGAACCAATTAGACCACACACCTCCCACTAGAATTTGTGTGTGTATGTGTGGTGGTAGTATGATTGTTGGGTATTAGCTGTGCTGAGCCTCCTACAGAAAACTTCATTGATTTCTAGAAAAGAAGGTACAAATACATTTCTCTGACACTATAAAGTTAGCAAAGACTCCAAATTATAAAGATTCAAGAAGAGTATTTTCAAAACATGATATGCCAATTTAGTCTATAAATAATGGGCAGTTTTATGTGGTAGGTAGTGCCATAAAACAAAGATCCACTCATTAAAGCACAAACAAGAGAAGTCTTGAACTTAAGATATTTTTTTAATTAGTCACATTATCTCTAAATAAAATGGATGCAATGTGGTGGTTAAAAACATATATTCTACACATATGTTTAACATCTCAGTACTTGATCTCTTCAATTCCTTCATCTATGAACTTCAAGTAATAGGTCTTCTTACTTCACTGGGTGTTTGAAGACAATTAATTAGTTTATATTTATAAATATAACAAATATAAACAAACTATATATAAACTTAATATATAACTTCATATATATAAAGAGAAAGAGAGAGGAATAGTTTATAGCACATTATATGCTACTTGTATTAGATGTATTTTGTGAATCATGAATCCAGGGTGACAATCTTGAGAAGATAGATCTGAATGTGAGTATATACATAATGATTTTCATTTAATAACTATGCATTGAGGAAGAAAGACAAATATATTACTAATTTTTGGTTGATTATATTTTCTTCTTATCTATATTCTTCTATTCCGCAATTTTCTACATGATTTAAAGTAATATAATTTTATAAATTAGAAATAAAGATAAAAATTTAACTTAAAAAGAAACCTATCATAGGGTTTTCTCTAAAGAGAAAATAATAAAAATCACTGAAATCACTTTATCAATAATAAAATATTTTAAGTATGATTCTATTTGTAAGGTCATCTTTAAGAGCAGCAACAACAAATTTATCAAAGTCAGTGTCAAAACTGAGTGAAAACTTAGATATCCTCAAAAGTTCATAACGGATTATTTTGCTGGCAGAATAATATATCCTCTGCAGATGCATTTTTTTTTGCTCTTACCAGTCCTGAATTCAAGGATTCAAAATGAGTAAACCAGAAGAAAGCAGTAATTAGAAATTAGTAATCTTGAGTGCCAGAACAACATTTGCAGCTAAATTTATTTGTCAAGTCACATTCATTTCTGAATTCATGTTTAATGAATCCTTGTTTGCATGGGGTCCAAAGACCATTGGTGAGCTGTTAACCACTACAAATTACAATATTTCAAAATTCTTATGAGCTTAAAGAGACCAGATCCATTAGACTTTTGTTTTCTCATGACTAGCTAATATTTGATTGAGAAAGGGTTATTAAAATTATAAACCAAAAATAATTATGTTAGAATTTACTGAATACTAATTCAGTATTCTACTAAAATATCTGGCTGTCACTTGATGCTTGGCAGCATTGCAAAACTCCCACTCTATGTATCTGCTTAATTGCAATTTCAGCAATTTTTGGAAATGTACTTTGTTATCAATGAAACATTAGTTTAATTTTGATTTGGTTCCAGTTTTCAATTGCTGCTATTTTTTTGTGTTTTAATTACAAATTACATGTCATTTATATTCATCATTATCCAGTTAGTCTGTTGTAAAGTATTCAGTTAATTCTTAACAGAGCACAGCGATATGGATCTCTATCAACACAGTTTTGGGTTGACGATATTTGATAACTATACATGATTGCTTTTGAACTTGAAAGCAAATTACATATATAAACATATATATATCTTCCTGTTATATTAAAGTATATAGCATTTCCCTTTCCAACACACAATAAATTCCTATTACAGCATTTATCTACAAAATTAACCACAGAATTAACCATAGAGTAGGCTGACCAAGGCCATTGCTGGTTAATCAAAATGAATTATACACCCAAACTTGTTTCATATTGGAAATAAACTGATCCTAATTTATGCTTCCATGTTAGTAGGTACAAAGTGGAAAAAGTATGTTTTTGTGAATACATGATTCCTTCCTAAACCTGAATATTCCTGGTAAAGTGTCAAGAAAGGTTCTGGCATTTGTCACTCACTCTGTCATTTAGAAATCTTCTACCATGCCATTCTGTTGGCTGTCTCTGGATGTTCTCTGACTTCTGACTGCTCTCTAGGCGTTTGCTTTCTTTCTCCTTTTTTGGTTCATTATTTTTTTGGTGATCAGCAGGATTTTTAGGAGCTGGAGGGGCTCTGTTCATTTGCATTGTATTACCAACGATGGAGTTCTGGAGCACTGGTTCAGCTTCTGCCTTCAAGTTCACATTCTCTTTACTGTGAAGAAAGTTTTGCATCTTGTTACTCTCACATTGTAAAAGGCTGCATAAAACACAGAAGGTGTTAGTCTGGTGTGTGAACAGAAGTAACTCCACATGGTGTTGTGAAGAAGAAAATGATGATTATTTATCTATGGATTATTTACCACAGAAAGGCCATGTTATTATCTTCCCAGGTTTCATCTTCTCTTCCCTCTCTCTTACTCACAAACATAATCCCTCCATCTGTTCTGAAACCTCAAAGAAAGTAATGGCAGTCTCAAAAATGAACCCTAGAGGTTATCATGTATCTTACTAGTCTAACAGGTATTTTTAGGCTCTGCAGCTAGATAAGGAAGAAAGTGATGGCAGTTTGCCAACTCTAGCTTGGTTTTATCTATCCTCAATTACTATGAGGCAACTCTTAGAGCATTTTAAGTTTTATCTAGATAAAGGAAAACAAAAATATGAGTGAATCAAAGAAATTTAAAAAGCCAATTAAATTATTCAAATTTGGTTCATAGTGAAATATGAGACAAAATAATTATTATATGTTATTCTAAAAATATTCTCTAAATATAATAAGCTAAATAATCATGGGCACAATAACAAACGATTAATATAGTAAGTGGTCTAAAAATGTGTTAAGACATTTTGAGGGAGGCTAGGTTCACAACCAGTGTTTTTTAGGTATTACTACAGGCTCTGCACTTGGGAATTCCTCTTGGCAGGCTCAAGGAACCATATGGGTTGCCAGGAATTGAACCAGGGTCAGCCATGTGCAAGACAAATATCCTGCCTGCTGTACTATCATTATGGTTCTGAGGGATTTGATACTCTTTAATCTAAAATCAATAAAGAATGTGCCAAGGCAAAAATTTAAAAGAAAAAATCTTTAAAAAAGAACAATTATAAAACTAAGTATTTGATTTTAGTGAACTTGTTGAATTTTTAATTCTATATACCATTATAAGTATATAGTCATAAAAATAGTTATCAATTTAATGACATAATAAAGTATATAGCAAAACCAGTAAATAGTGATTTCATTTTCTCAGCTATGTAAACTGCATGCACATATTATTCTTATGTGTCATAGTATAAGCCATATTTAGAAGGAAATATGTGAGAGTAAATAATAAGCAGACAATTATGATCAAATTATTAATTTTGAGATGTTGATTTTATAATCAGAATCATTGTCCTTACATAAAGATAAAAATAATAAATAAAACTCAACAATTCAAAAAATTAGCAACTTATAATAAAATTAGTTGTCTTGTATTAGTTAGCTAAGGTTTAATATTAGAACAGACAGTGAGGTGAGAGCTTGACAGCTAGGTTTGGTCCAGTAGATTGACCAAAAAAAACAGTATATTCATGTCTTTTGTCTAGAAGATCTTATCTATCTTCTAGATATCATTATTAATGTGCATACTCTGAAGAATACAATTAA
This sequence comes from Crocidura indochinensis, assembly GCA_004027635.1. Lineage (NCBI taxonomy): Eukaryota > Metazoa > Chordata > Mammalia > Eulipotyphla > Soricidae > Crocidura > Crocidura indochinensis. The sequence continues at coordinate 10,086 of PVKC010001058.1, forward strand.
AAGAATATCAGATAATTTTATTGTATAATAAACAATCTAGAATTTTTGTTTGTAAATATAAGCCAATGATATAATGTGTATATATACATACATATGTGTATATATGTAACATAAGAAAAGAAAGCCAAAGAGCTCTAACCAGCAATTATATTTAAGAGGAAATAAGAGATTTAGATAGAATTTCCAAGAAAAGTTCTCAATCCTTGGCAAAACTTAAGATTTTCCAGAGTTATGGAATAGTAATAATACATTTTTATTTGGGAGTGGCATTTGGAGCTACATCTGGTAGTGATCAGGGACTAGATCTACCTGGTAGTTCTGGGGGTACACAGTCAGTGTCAAGGATTGGGAAAGTTAACCATATGCAAGGTTATCATCATAAACCCTGTACTATCTTTCTAGTCATAAAATGAAGGCATAATTAACAGTGTTCTTTTCTTAAGTGAAAAACTTTTCTATGGATATAAGCCAAAATAACTTGTCAAGAATGTGATACATGGAGTTTTAATAAGCTAATAAAGTTAGATGCTAAAGAGGGTGTAGGGAAATAAACAAGAAGTATATAGACCTCTTGAAAAATGTATAAGTGTAAGAAGATGCAAATAATTGGGTTGCATGGCAGATTTTTTGATGGGAAATTATTACTATGTGTAAACATGCTAATAATTTAAACAGTAACATATTAACATTATATTAATGTGTAATACATGTTTATATGTTATATATTTATATATCACATATTATATTTTAAATAAGTAATTTAAACAAATGCTAATCATTTAAGCATTTTTTTGCTGACTGTAATCAAAAGTTTTACTCTTTATTTTGATGTTTTAAAGACATAAAATGAATATGCCACTGTACCTCTTCTGGCTGAATTGAGGAACTCTGTGTTCTCTTATAGATTCTAATATTGTACACAGTAACTCTGCTGCTAATTACTTTCCCAAACTTTTTATCCATGCCAACATTATTTTTACATGCACCTTATTGTTCAATGATGCCATCTAATCACTGATAGCTCTTTCCTCTTAAGCAGGGAAATTTTGTGTCAGTATTCCTAAAACAAGCCTAGGGGCCAAATAGATAGTATAAGAATAGTACTGGGGCTGGAGAGATGGCATGGAGATAAGGCGTTTGCCTTGCAAGCAGAGGGACGATGGTTCAAATCCCGGCACCCCCTATGGTCCCCTGAGCCTGCCAGAGCGATTTCTGAGCATAGAGCCAGGAGTAGTCCCTGAGCCTGCTGGGTGTGACCCAAAAACCAAAAAAAAAAAAAAAAGAATAAAGGTACTAATTTTGCACTGGCCAACCCCTGGTTAAATTCCCAACACCATGTTGGATCACTGAACAATTCCAGGACTGATATTTTTGCACAAAGGCAGAATTAAAGGCATTTCCCCAAAACCAAACAACAAAATTAAGCAAGCTTTGATTCTAGGGGATAGACACTGCTGAATATCCCAACCATGCTGCCTTATCCCAACCAATCACCACTTGATTGCTCTAGTGAGTAGATTGACTCTGACTTCCATGACAATATTCATGAATGAGTTCTCTGTCTCTGATTTATCTTCTTCTTTTCCTCTCATCTGTGTTATGAAATACTAAAGTTATAATAGTTACCTGTTGTTTTGTAGTATGACCTCACACTTAGCACCATAAAACAACTTGTAAACTTTGAGTCACTTAAATGACAGTGGTGGAGACTCAAGTAAGCTAGAGACTAGGGAAAGTGTCATTGATAAAATTAGGTGAATCCTCACAAAGTGAGATGGTGAGATAAGAGAGTTACCAAAGGGAACAAAAACAAAAATTAAATTCAAGATCAGCTAGTTCAGGCTGATAATAGAGAATGGAGGTAGATTTGCTTACATGATAGCAAGAGATCAATCAAGTTGCTGACAGATTGAGTTTTCTCTTTAATATATACAGTATGACTTACCTATTGGGCACCAAGGAAATTACCCTGAAATTGAAAATTTGAAGTAAGATCAGAGGTTTTTGAAATATTTATGATGAAGTGTGGGAGAGAACATATCAATAAGAGAAAGAAAGTTGGCTGTTTAAAACTGTAAGGTGGGTGCATGGCCATATTTGGTGCTTCATTCTGAGCTGGTATATGTTATTTTAGGATTTTCTAGTCATTGTCATGTAGAAGCAAAGAAGTAACATAATAGGATCATCAGAACTAGGATTATGTCATATGTGTATATATATATATATATATATATATATATATATATGCAGTTAAGTGACCATAGAAAGATAGGAATATTGCAAGCAGCATGCATATTTTATTATTTTTTGCAATGAAAGAAGACATAGCATATGGTTCCTGACCTCAAAAATAAGTTTTGCTTGATTATCCCCCAAACACATAATTAATAATTAGAATAAACCTTCTATGTTCCAGGTTATTATGATATTTTCAGAGTTAAGAAGGAAACTCAAAGCATATTCTGAATATATTGGGACTATTTCTTTAGAACCTATTTTTGATGCATGGGTTTTTCATGTTTGTGAAAATTAATAGTGATAGACTGATGACATGCACATTTTTGTAATATATGTGTATGTAGTTATATATTATATGAATATACATATCTATGCATTTTAGAAAATGTTTAAAATTAGTATAAAATATTAAAAGTAATATAAAGCATACCTAATCAGCACATAATTAAATGGTAAGTAAAATTTACAGAGAAACATAGCTACTTGAAATTAGAAAGAGAAAGAACAAAGATCAGCAATGGTTGCAAATGAATTCATTCACCCTATAATCTAAATATATGAATTTAGCTAATCGTCAATGCATCCTTATAGGTGGGTGATCCTTTTGTGCCAGCTTGAGGAAGAGAACATTAAAACTCGAAAAGTTTGTGCAATTTTTCCAACACTCCTATGTCTCTTTTCAGTATTCAGATCAGTTTTTCAATCTATTTCTACTTACCTGTGCTGATCTTACAGCCAGCAGATAGTAAAGGACCTGTGAAAGTTTGGAATTGTATGAGAGCCTAAAGGGGAACAGACATCAACCAAATCAGGGATTACAGAAAATCAAACATGCTCTTTGGGTAGAGTTAATGTTTCAGATTGTAGCCAAAGGAGATAAGTTATCTTTGTATTAATCACCTTCCAAAGCTTTTGTGGGCAGCCTGAGACAGAATTGCCTGGGAAATGTGTAATGTTATCTGTCTGCCTGTTAAAAACAATCACAGTAGCAGGAAAACCAAAAATAACCTGTCAAATCTGTTCAAATTAAAAGCTGTTACTTCAAGAAAGATGCATAGCATTTGAAAATCATCATGAGAATGACTCTCCTACTGAAGAGCTGCCTGTGACCACTGTTTGCACAAACAATTCACCAACAGCTGTTCACAAAGTCCCAGTCCTTTCTTCTAGTCTTGTGTGTGTGATCTACCTGCAATTCCGAACACAGAAATTACCTCGTTTAAAAGGGGTGAAGGCAACACCATTACTTCTGTTTTGGAAATATGGCACAGAGAGCTTCTGCATATGTACTTCAACCTTAGCTGCTGCTCTCAAGATACCATGAAGAGTTTGGTGTCATTCAGGAACTACAGCAATTAGGGAGGATTACTGTATTGCTGGGTGATAAATAAATGAGTAGACAAACTGTTCTATTGTTTCCTGCTTCACACTGGGCTTTTCCTGTAAACCAGCTGCTTAATGCCTCCCTATAGTAGAACTCAGAGTCTCCGGGTTAGAAAGAACCATTTCAAGGGCTTCAAGTAACATCCTTGGACCAAAGCATCTTAGTACCCCAAACCCTCCCATATAACTCTAGCTCACCAGATCTCACTTTTGATTTGATGGCACCCCTGCTGAGAACATCAAATCTCAAAATGGAAGACTCTGGGGACTCAGCTAAAAGGTCACCAGATGCCATTTTAAAGGCGTGCCAGCCTTGGCCAAGAATCAACACCACCGATCTCCAACTGTGTACCATCTAACAGGCCCCTGGCCCTCTGGAGAAGGCAGCCCAGAGTGTGCCAACACACTGAATGGGGATCTAATTTCAGTAAATGAAAGCGTGTTCTTACGTGGAAGTAATAACAGATAATCAACACACCAGAACTCTTCCTTTCTTTCCCCTTGTTCAGACAACAACAAAATAAAAAAGTAAAGTGGGAAAGAGAATGCAGCTTAAAATCTCACCAAACTCCATAGGGAAACAGAAATGTGAAACCCACAGCAAGTGGTATTTTGAAGTTTGAGGGTTTTCCTCTTTTTTTTTATGTCAGTGAATCATATTGTTAATTACTCTAATTTAATCTACAAAAGTATTTGAATGTATAATAATGACAAAAATCTAAGTCTGAAAACCTTCTTCATATAGAAACAATAGTATATTCTAAAATTTATGTTTCAATTATAACATACAACTGTATATAAATTGTTTCATGTTACTCTATCCTAAAAATAAAATAATTATTTTTATTGCACATGTTCTAAAAAGGATGATTAGGGAGTTTCTGTTAATGTCGAAGATCACTTTCCTACTAATTTGAGACCTAGAATATCTTCTCAGGTATGTACCAAAGTACTGTTTAATGATGAATAGTTTATTTAATTAACTTTTAAAAATTAAAATATTAGTGAGGCATCTAGTTCATCTCCTTAATTACACCTAAAATTTCCTAACAAGAACACCTAAATAACTATCAAATATATATGCAAGGTTATTTCCAGAGTGTCTCACTTTTATCTGTAGTCTTTGAAACAAAAACAAACATTCATAAAGATAACCAATTTTGATTGTTCATGGAATTTGCACTGTATTATTATACAGACCAAATAAAGACCTGGTTTCTCAAATTAGGGTCATTTTGCATATGATGTCAGTAACAGATCAGATTATTTTCTCAGACCATTAATTTCAACTTACAGAAACTGATTTTCCAACAAATATGCTCTTAACAACCTTCAGGTTTTACTTATCAACAGAAATAGATATATTTTTGCTTTGGGTACATTTTATTCTAGTTATTTTTTAGTTCTGCACTACTACCTTCTTAACTGAGATAATAGTAAGAGCCCAATATACTAATTGTCTTCAACCTATTTTTTTGAAGATATCAAAGATTCAGTGAATGTTGCAGTCATTTAAATAGAAAAATTCTTAGTAATGACAGTAAAAAAATGTACTATATGAAAAGAGATAGTACAATAGAAGAGAAGGGAAATAACTCCAAAAAGCATAAAATAGAAATTAAAATAGTAGAAACATATTCTCCATAGGGTAACGACCTTATTCTTGAAGAAACTTTTGAATCTCATAACTGTTTAGTTGTGTTACGATTCTACAGAGCAGTGGATAATGAAATACACTTGCATCACTGAATTTAATACATTTGAATTTCTGTAAACAAGAAAATTGAATTTACATTCTTATGAAATATCTCAGATGATCCCCAGGTATAAAATGTTTGAAAAGTACAGTTAATAAAAAAGATTTTTTCCATAATTGTGCAAAATATACCCATAATTACAGGTAGCAAGGTAGTCTTTAAAAATGTTAGCATGCGGGGCCAGGCAGTGGTGTTGGAGGTAAGGTGCCTGCGCTAACCTAGAACGGAGCACGGTTCGATTCCCCAGTTCCCCATACGGTCCCCCGTGCCTGCCAGGAGCGACTTCTGAGCGAATAGCCAGGAGTAACCCCTGAGCGTCACCGGGTGTGGCCCAAAAACCAAAAAAAAAAAAAAAAAAAAAAAAAAAAAAAAAAAGAAGAAGAAAAAGAAAAAAGTTAGCATGTCTGAATTCAGACTCTGTGCTAAGTAACTACATAACCCAGATTTTCAGTTTCTCACTTTAGGATAAGAGAAATGATAAAATATTAAGCAAAAACCCTAATGCTCACTTAGACTTTATAATCAAACAAAAATTGGCATTTATCATAAGCAAAAACACTACCTCCCTTACAAATATCTCTATCACCTTTTTTTTTTCCTTTTTGTGCCACATGAGGTGACCCTCAAGGATCACCTTGAAGTATCAGGCTCTGTGCTCAGAAATTGTTCTCGGCTTAGGGGACCATATGGGATGCCTGGGGAATCAAACCAGGTCGAAATACATTAATGCCTGCAAAGCAAGAGCCCTACCACTTGTGCCACCACTCCGACCCTCTATTACTCTTTATTTTCTTTGGGATTCCTATTTCCTTTGGATCCCCAAGTTTATTGATTAGAAAAATCAAATCCAGTCAGTTATGTAATAATAGTAATCGAGAAAATGGGATTTAGATAGATATGGTTAAACTTATTTATGCAGTTAGCTATTATTTACTTATAATAGTAACTACAAGTTACAGAAACTATCAATTTAAAAACCATTAATTAGTATTAAAAACAAGCTCTACTTTGAGTTAACCTCTACTAGTATTCTGAGGATCATGTAATTATGGGGATCAAATTTAGGGCCTAAACTCAGGGTCTGGAACATTCAAAGTATTTTATTCTACAAGTTGAACTATTTCCTTAATCCCATAGATGGCATGAATTTGCAAATGACAAAATTCTTCCAGGTTATATTGAAACTACAAATGGTCTTTGCTATTTCTTCTGCCTGAATTTTCATTATGTTCTCCGTTTTACTCACATCAATGATAAATCATATCTCAATTGCATGTTCATATTGCTACCAATGTTTCTAATTCACTGGTTATAATTCAGGCTTCCCTTGATCTCCTTTGGCTTTATTCACTTTTTAGAATGTCTCACATATTTTAAGCAAATCTTATGATGTTACTGACTTGCTATAAAGGCACATAACTCATGAGATATGTTGGCTTTTCTTTTTCTTTGGAACATAGCCTACAGTAGTTAGGGATTACTCCTGATCTGCTCTCAGAAATTACTCCTAGCAGGTTCAGGGGACCAAATGGGATACTGGAGATAAAACCTAGGTTAGCCAGGTGCCAGGCAAATACACTACTTGTTTGGGTTATCACTCCAGCCCTCAAGAGATGCTTTTTGACAAGTTGTGAGCTAAGGGTCCCAAATCTATGTTCTCTTTGTGATGATCTCCTCACCTGGAACATATAATTATATTCAACAACTCAGAATCCCCTCAACACTATCTTTAGAGATATGGATGATTATTAACTGAAGCTTCATCTCCTCTGAAGTAGGTTGGAAAGTGAAGATAAAAATTCCAAAGTTTACTCATGTTTTGTCTTCTTAGTGATCATTCTTCCTCTTGAAACTAAGGCTCAGGAGAAATAGCATCTTTAGGAAAAAAATATATATCCATTTCCAAAGATCCCAAGGAATTTCTAATGTTATTGTCAGGTGCTAGGGTCCGAGATAGAACAGAGAGATAAGAATCCCGAGATTCTTATCATTAATAAAATGAGTTGAGTAACTCTATGCCAAGAACTGGAATAAAAAAGTATTTTTCAGTTATTTAACACAAGTAAAACCTAAGCATGTCTTTTATACAACCATTTAGTTGTATTCATTCGTTTAAAGAATTATATGAAGACTGATTTAGCATGTATCTCTATTGACACAACCTTGATTTTAGCTCACTTCCTCTCAAAAGCTTCTTAGCATTCTGCTACCTTCATGTTCACTCAAGTAATTTATCCTGTTTCCTTCAACTATAAATGGAAAATATTGACTGAGAACAGGGTTACACACAAGTTTTTTCAACTTCCTTGTTCTCAATAACTTGAATTCATAACATTTATTACATTAACTCTGTTGGTGTGGCACCTATCCTATTACTATTCAATTTAGAATTCCCTTGTTTTCAGATGGATTCAAAGAGATTAACAGATATATGTCTTTATCGTCCCCTAAACTTGAACTGGAGTAATCTCACTAATACAGAACATGAGACTAATTTGGCATGGTCTATGTTTAGTCAACATGAACAATTCCAAGTGACCATCACTGTTATGTTCTATTTCCATAATTAAATATTTGGCCTGTAATTTTGTCAGTGGTTTCCCGTCGTGCTACATTTCTGTGGTTTTACTACTAACTTTTATCTCTCTTTTTTTTAATTTTTATTTTTAATTATGAGAGCAAAGATGTAAAGAGAGAGGACAAGGTAAAGTTACAGTGGGAGGACAATCACCCATAAAAAGAATTCCGATAAGTCCCCTTGCTGGTATGGAATTCAGGGATTTCAAAGTAGGTGCGGCCGCGAAGCAAAGCGGAGCGAGCAAGGCTGAGCGACCGCGCTTTTTGGGTACGGGACCTGGAGAGGTTACAGTCCGTAGATTGGCTCAGCAGAGAGGAGAGGAGAGGCAGAGCATGGCCAGTGGTGGTCTTTATGTTTCTGGGGTCCCCAATCACACGGCTCGATCAGTCCCACGTGGGTCGGGTGAGACCATCTTACCGAGAGACCGGGGTCCCGGTCCGTAGATTGGCTCAGCAGAGAGGAGAGGAGAGGGCTTTTATCTCTTTTTATAAATGACGGTGTGTGTCTCTTGTCACAGGGCATATCATCTCAATGAGCTATAACTATTAGGAATCCATAGCAACATCGACAGACATTGACCACAAATATATCTGTCTCTGTACTTGCTTTTGAAGACATAACTGTACACTTTTAAAATATATAATTGTAATGGGAAGATAGAAACACATAAAAGATAATCAAAGAATATAATAATTCCTCAGAGTGCTATGGATGCTACAGGTGTCTATGGGATCAGATGAGACAGAATTTGAAGTTGAAGCACATGATTAGATCCGCATGGGGATGGTATATCTGGCTGTGCTCAGGGTTTACTTCCGACTTTTCACTAGGGGATTACTTCTGAAGGACTCAAGGGATCATCTAGAATGCTAGGGACTCAAATCCAGGTTAGTCGCATGCAGATCAGGTGCCCTACCTGCTGTCCCATTGGTCCAGTCATTTGATTTACATTTTATAAAATTAATTTTGGCAGCACATCAGAACTGAGCTTCCTTATTTGCAATATGCAAAAGTCAGCTGGGATTTGACTAACGCTGTAGATTTTGACTCATTGTGTTTGAAGAAGATTCTGAAATTCTGCACTTCTAACCAGCTCCCAGGAGAGATTGATGGTGACAATCAACAGATGGCCTTTGAGGGTCTAGCATGCAGAACTCTATTCAGTGAACTAGAGGCAAATAGACCAATAGCAAAATTGGCATGGGATTTAAGAGCAAGACGATGTTGGCAATAATTTTTTTTTATTTCAGGAGATAGTTCTTGTGAAAAACAAACTAGACATCAAATATTTGCTTTTTACTCATCATCAATAATTGCACAGGTTCAAGAAGGGAAGAGAAAAGGAGTTTAATTTAGGTTTTATTTCTTTCTATCTGGGCTTGCTTTAAGTCCATCAAGGTATCAGTTATCTCATTTCAGTGTAGTGTCCCCTAAAATAATAATAACCCTCAGAACTTTATAGACAGTGCTCTTATTTGGATATTCAATTATTATTGATGTAATGAGTTAAGATAAGAACAGGCTAAGTGAGATGGACCATAAATCCAATTAAATGGGTGTCCTGATTAAAGGAAACATTTGGAAAGACACATACAATATGACTGTCATTTGAAGCATACATTCATGATAGCATAAGTCAAGGAACCCAACGAAATGAGGAGAGAGAACTGTAGCAGATAGGTGTTTGCTGGACATTGTCAAATAGAGTATAATTGCATGAACATCTTGATTTATCACTTCTGTTCTTAAGGAAGAGGGAGCATTGGTGGTGGGAATGTTGTACTGGTGAAGAGGGGGTGTTTTGTTTATAAATGAAACTCAAGTACAATCATGCTTGTAATCAAGGTGCTTAAATAAGGATTTTATATAAAATATGAAAACTAATTTTGAAGTTTTATTTGCACTTAGCAGCCCCAGCAAATGAATATTTTTATACTTACCTATTCGAGTCACCTCCCCATACTTCCTATAGGAAATCTGAGCAAATGTGGTTACAGAGGCAGATTTCTGCTTCTCTTTCCGCTATTCATTAATGCTTTTTCTTTTGAATTAATTCTCCTTTTAGATACTGCCTCCTTCATTTTGGTACTGAGAAGAACTGAGAAGATTTCAATAGAATTTTTATTCATAGGGTCAAGATATAATCCAAAAGGCCATCATCTTGAAGACCTGGCTAAAGAATGAAGGTTTGCCTTGGGGGCAAACTGGTACATGAAGTCTATGAATATTCATGGCCAATCTATTCTCATCATAATGCAAAAACTATTTTTTGGTGTTTTTGGAACCACAACCTACTGGAATTACTCCTGGTTCTATGTTCAGAAATCACTGTGTTCAGGTGTATGGGGAAATCATAGGCAGCACTGGAACTGGTCTAGGACTGGTCATGTATAAGCCTTATCCTCTATATTATTTTTCCAGCTTCTCAAACCTGTCTGTTTTTGTTTTGGAGCCATATATGACTGTGCTTAAGATTTACTTTTGTCTTTCTATTTATGGATCACTCTTGCCAGGGCTCAGAGTACCATATTTGATGCCAAGATTGAAGCAGGGTAAGCCCCATGCAAGGCAAGCTCCCTACCTGCTGTATTACCTCTTGGCCCATGGAAACTTTGAGAATTATTAACTCATGAGCTTCACAGTATTATTTTAATAAAGTATGTTATTTCTCTGTCACTGCAAAAAAGTTGCACCAAATCCTTTGAAAGTAGAAATGAATCAACCTTTACTAATATAAGAATCAGTGTTTCCTTAGTATCAGAGGAGAAATAGAAACATATGATTTAGTTCAAAATTAATGTAGCTTATTTAGTTTACATATTTATTTCTTGGATTTTGGGGTAACTTTAGTTTATGAGTGTAAATGCTGATATCGTTTAATTTTCACACAATATCTATCACTAAAAAATAATCTTTCACCACAATCCACAGACATTTCTCTCTCCCATTTCTTGATCTCCTGTTTTGTGAATAAAAAGTTTTAAACGAAAACTTATAATTAAGATATTTTCCTTTTTAAACTTAAATTTCAAGGGGCCAGAGAAATAGCATGGAGGTAAGGTATTGGCCTTGCATGCATAAGGTTTGTAGTTTGAATCCCGACATCCCATATGGTTCCCTGAGCCTGCCAGGAACTATTTCTGAACATAGAACCAGGAGTAACTCCTGAGCACTGCCAGGTGTGACCCAAAAGCCAAAAACAAAAACAAAAAAAAACAACAAAAAAAACCCCTTAAATTTAAAATTTCAAGTACATATTATCTACCCAACTTTTAAAGAGATTTATTAAATTCTAAATAAGTCCTGAGCATAGCCAGGTGTGGCCCAATCCACCATGCCACACCCACTTAAAATTAAGATTCCTCTAGACAAAGAAAGTTGAAATGAAAGGGCGGAGCCCAGGAGATAGCATGGAGGTAAGTCGTTTGCCTTTCATGCAAAAGGTCATCGGTTCGAATCCCGGTGCCCCATATGGTCCCCCATGCCTGCCAGGAGCAATTTCTGAGCATGGAGCCAGGAATAACCCCTGAGCACTGCCGGGTGTGACCCCCCAAAAAAAACACACACACAAAAAAAAAAAAAAGAAAAAGAAAAAGAAATGAAAGGGCTAAACAAACAACTGAAAGACATCAAATTCCTCAGTAATATTATTTTTCCAGAGAAGGGAATTATATAGGATACTCAACTGATTCCATGAAAATATCTGGAACTTAACAGCAGGCTAAGTATATATCATTACAATGTTTAGTTTCCACGTGTACAACACAGAAATAATTTAGCACCCTGGGAATAGAATAGTATTCAATAAGTATATCATTAAAATTTCACTTCTTATTAAATATCCTTTGTTATAAAAATCGAAGTATGCTTCAATAACAAAAGCAGAACCATTTATTAGGTATTTTTGTTTTGTTTTGTTTGGTGCCACACCCGGTGGCACTCAGGAGTTGGTTACTCCTGGCTATGCGCTCAGAAATTCCTCCTGGATTGGGGACCATATGGACGCCAGAGATTCTAACCGTGGTCCGTCCTCGGCTAGTGTGGGCAAGGCAGATGATTTACCCTTGCGCCATAGCTTTGGACATTTATTAGGTTTGTTCAATATGCTCATAGACACTGTTTTGTCCTTTTTTCCTCATGTATCGCCACTTGATAGGTATAATATCTGAAGCCAGAGATGATAATTTATTTGCCAATGTCAATATTCCAAAAAAGATAGAGAACCAGGGTTAAACTCATATCTTTGACCTCCTATAGGGATTCCAAATGCTGTTGAGCTCATATTCTGTGCTGTGCAGACATTACTAATTGATTAAAGAACACACTTTGTAATTTCCATGAATTGAAAATAAGGGCATTTTTCCTTCTAAATTCATGTTGCAAAATGGTGGTCCTGATGTCTCACTTTCAGGGGTTCTGATTCAATGGGTTTGGAGTTGACCCTGAAATTTTTATAATTGAAGATTCTCAAGTTGACCATGATGATAAATCTATTTGATATTTCCTGTGTCTTTTGCTTACTGAGGGAGACATTTCTCATTTGTATATTTGATTGATTTGTGATTTTCTAATTAAAGGGAAAAGTTATCAAATAATCAGAAGTGGGAAGAAAATTACAGAATGTCTACTAAATGAAGGAAGTCTTAGTGCCTTATCTTTTTCTTTTCTAAATCACTCACTCTCTGTAAGGAAGCACTAATTCTTATGTAAAATATATAACGAATTTCAAAAATATATAAATATCTTCTCTCCACTTTGGCTTTGTTTATCTTTGAAAGGAAAGGCTTAATTATACTCCAAGAAATATTTGTTTAGAGACAGATAGACTTTGAACACAAGTAAATCAATTAAGACTCATTATCAATTTCAGTCCTTTCATTCATAATAAATCATCTAAAAACTTTCTGTCAACCCTATAAATTCCCTGCAACAAATTACTAAATATGGTAGATTACAAACTTGAGAGAAGAGGTAGCAATGCTCCTTTAATAATTATAAATGCATTAATGGTTATGTTTTCCATCAATTTGAAACATGTGTCTAAATCATGAAGGACTACTGGGCATTATAAAGAAATAATACCAGGAAAGGAGTATGTATTGAACTTTTTGACACTATTTATACTATACATGTTAATGACCAAAATTTCAATGGATGACACTTTAAAAACTAAATTTCTAGATTAAAAAAATCACCCAAACTTAATTCTCATCCAAGTCTATCAAATAATTTTCAAACAGTAAACTTACATGTTTGGCTTTTCCACAAGGTATCGGTAGTGTTTGCTTCCAATAATTTTCACCATGATCTCAGGCATTGTATCTGATGCATAGGACGTTTTCCAAACTGAAGACATGATTCTTAAATCTTCAGAATTGGAAAGTAAGCAAGTCTCTTCCTCCTATTTCAGTACTAGGCAACTGCAAGAATCTTTGAAGAATAATAAGAAAAACCAAATATTTTACTTCTATTATCATATTTAGCATGTGTCACGAAGGCATGAACAATATATTTCTAATTATTATCATTATTTTTACAATTGAGTACTGCAATTACCTAATTACTCAAATGACATAACCAGTTATTAGTATACTTGGAAATTTCACCTAAGACGTCTGCAAAAATGGTTTGATCACTTTTTGGTGATTCTATGTTCCTGTGCCTTAAGAAGACACTTAAGATTTGTGTCCCAGGATTGTATTAGGACAGTTTCCTGCATTCAAGAAATTACAAGAATTCTAGTTCTGTTTGTGTGAATATGGGGCGACCTCAGTGAAATAATGATCTAGAAAGAACTCTTTATACTCTAGATAGACAAATATCTACACCTAAGCATATAGAAAGAGGGATTCTTCTGTTTCCCAACTGACTTGTGAATTTAAATTAACATCATGCACTATATAATCGTCAGGTGTTCAAACAGATATGATACCAAGGGAAACAGACGTGCTGCAAAACCACTCCAAGACTGAACATGCCCTTTACGGTTTCTTCCAAAGATGGAATGGTCTGTAGAAATAATCCTGATTCCACAACTAGTTTTACAGATTGGAAAATTAAAACTCAGGGAGCATGTGCTTTGGGAGCAAAGTCACAGAGTCTAAAAAATATAAAAGTAAAACTGTGTGCAACCCAGGATGCCAGCCTCACTATGTGCTATTTGTACTAGGAGCAGTTCTGAGAAGGTAGCCCAGTCCTGCTGGACCTGCAGTGCCAGTGAAATAGGCTGGAAATTCCAAATACTGGTAGTAGTTGTGGGCAGAGAGGCCACTGGGGTGGGGGGGGGGCGACTTTGTGTACCCTCTCTGCACTGCAGCTATACTGGAACTCCTTTTTTTTCTTTACCTGCATATAGCCCAGAAGAGCTGCCTTACCGCAGAGGCGGTGTTCCCACACTTTCTCTGGTAAGCGGGTGCGAGATTCTCCCAGGAACTCCACCACCGACAAGACCTGGCAGCTCTAAGTGGGTGGGTGGGGGTTGGAGAGTAGAAGGTTTGGGGAGGGAGGAATCTGCGCCCAAGGCGCTGGGCCAATCACGGGGCCCCACTCACAGGCTGTAGCTACAGTCTCCAGGTTGCTAAGGACGCAGAAAATTGTCTCTAGGCGCGGACCAAGTTTCCCTGCACCTGCAGTTAGGTTAGGCTGCTAATAGTTGAAGAGCGGTGTTTGCACATCTGAATTCTTGGCTAACAATGAAAAAGAGGCTGTTTGCATGTCTGAATTCTTTGCACCTTCTTCCTGGAACCCTGATTATCTTTCTGCAAGTCCATCTCACTTACATCAGAGGATCCCTTGTTTTCTTTTTCATTTAATGTGTTGTACACATCCTTAGTACTCCTGCTAAAGGATTTAAACCCTGTTTCCTGCACTGTAGGAAAACGATTGCTTCTTTTTTTCCCCTACCTTCCTTTTTTCCCTTCTTCCTTCTCTATTCCTTCTTTCCTTCCTTCCTTCCTTTTTCCACCCCTCCTCTCTTCCCTCCATTCTTTCTTTCCTTCCTTCCTTCCTCCCTCCTCCCTCCCTCCTCTCTTTCTTTTTCTCTCTTTCTCTCTTTCTCTTTCTCTCTTTCTTTCTTTCTTTCTTTCTTTCTTTCTTTCTTTCTTTCTTTCTTTCTTTCTTTCTTTCTTTCTTTCTTTCTTTCTTTCTTTCTTTCTTTCTTTCTTTCTTTCTTTCTTTCTTTCTTTCTTTCTTTCTTTCTTTCTTTCTTTCTTTCTCTCATTATAGTAAATAATAAAGCAGAACTAAGGCTAACTAGTAACCAAATTAAATAACACTTCATACAAATTTTGTGTGTCACCCACATGACCTATATATGACTAGATAGTTATTTATAAATTAACATTTTATACACAAAAGAGTGAGATCAACAAAACTTGGAGTGTTGAGAGATTACCCATTATTTCACAGGGGCAATCGTCAGAGGTAATACTGAACAGTAAGCTATAATATCTCAAATTGCAGGCACTTTTTTGGGGGGGGGTTTGTTTTTGTGTTTAACGTCATACACACCAGTTCTCAGGGGTTACTCTTAGCTCTATACTTAGAAGTTACTCCTTGCAGGCACTTTGTACCTTAATTAATTCAGGGGTTTCCATCAGCCCTAAAATTTGTTCATGTTTCAAAGTCTTCTAAGCCTCAGCCTTTAGTCAGACTTCTACTACTTCTTCTGAACTTGGCATATTCCTTTGAACACAGGCTACTCATGAGAATAATCTTCTATTTATATCAGAAGTGAATAAAGGTACCACACCCATATGTACAGCAGTCCTATCACCTCTTTCTCTTGCTATCTGCCCTATAACTGAACTCTTAGTTTATTGAAACACCTGCAGAAATCTCTGAAATTTGAATTCTAGTGGGCTCAAATGTTGGCACAGGTGATAATATTAATGGCCATAGCAGTAGATTACTGAGGAAATGCTTGGCTCTCTTTCTTTCAGTGACATTGTCCATTGCTACTAGTTTAGCGTTTCCATGGCAAAATTCCTATAAATTCCCTTCTTTAGTCAAAAATTTTAGGGGCTCCCATCAGCCATAGAACTTGTT
Source organism: Crocidura indochinensis (assembly GCA_004027635.1). Taxonomy (NCBI): domain Eukaryota; kingdom Metazoa; phylum Chordata; class Mammalia; order Eulipotyphla; family Soricidae; genus Crocidura; species Crocidura indochinensis. The sequence continues at coordinate 26,088 of PVKC010001058.1, forward strand.
CATGTTTCAAAGTCTTCTAAGCCTGGGCCTTAGAGTTAGGCTTCTACTACTCCTAAAATTGGTATATTCCTTCTAACACAGTCTACTAATTACTAGTAATCTCCCATTTATGCCACTGAACATTTTAGTTAATTTTTGGTTCCCTGTCAGCAATATCATTGCATTTTCTTACACATTGTTCCATTTGTTCTTGAAGTTAAATCTCAACTGGTATCCTAGCATATCTAGGAATCAGACTCTGAGTTGGAATTCGAGTTCTGCTTCTTCAGATTAATATTGGGCAAGTCACTTAACATCTTTATCCTTCGGTTTTTTTACTTCCATAGTATCAGCGACTTTATGTGAGAAATTAATTCAGTTAAATAAATATGGCACAAAGAACAATGCATGACATCATCCTACAAACAATATAAATGTATTTATCACTGTTACTGTCCTTATCTGTCAAAAAGCCAGGTCATATTCTAGAGCTAAAATTTTTCCCCATTCTCTGTGTAATTTGTGCCTTTATCTAAAACTATGTCTAGTGCAAACGTATCATTTGCATTGGATCCAATATTTTCTTATACTATGGTAGACTACTAATGGTACTTCTATATGTCCATGCCCAAATTCCTCAAATCTATTAATTATTTATGTGAACCTCTGTAAAAGAGATTTGCAGATATAATTAAGTTAAATATCTGAAGACAGGGAGATTATTGAGATGTTGCTGAATATAAACATAGGTTTTTTTTTTTTTTTAGACTAGGTAGGCAAGAGAGAGATTTGATTAGAAAAGAAGTCATAGATGGAACATTGGAATCAGGGGATAGAGTGATTTGTATAAGTAATCATAAGGAAGGAATATAGGTGCTTAATATAGGATTTCCCTCAGGAATGTCTCATTTCCTTCAGAAGTAATTAAGGCCTTCTGGGTCCTGGACTTTATAGGACAGTGAGACTGATTCGGAGTATCTGTTTTCCAAAATTGTAAGAGAATATATTTGTGTAGTTATAAATCAGCAATATTGTAACAATTAATTAAAGAAGTCATGATCAATTAATGTGTGCTTCTAAACAAACTTAATGCAGTGAAGGATCTACTTCTTGATAAAATTATGAATTACAATATATATTTTTGTTTCTATTAACTTCAGCATAGAGATATTGGAAGGAAAAGAGGTATTATATTTGTTAGTGTTAACTAATCCTGATCTTAAGGGATTGAGGCTACTGATAGTTAACTATGTAAGTGCTCTTTTCATGTAGATATATTTTTCATAATAATATATCACAACTTTTATTTCAGTAGAATAGGTAGAAGACGCCTGATACCAATTTGCAAAAATGACAATGATGCCTATATAAAAATGAAGAATAAAGGGTATAGATCCAGCTATACCTGAAATTAGATTGCAGAATTCTCAAAGATCTGAATTCTATGATCAATTTTTAAAAAAGACATACAGACAAAATTAAAGACAGATATATAGAAAAAGAATAGAATAGATTTTTAAGATTTTATTTCTAATGTCCTGGTTTTACTGAGACACTAACATTTCTAGTTGCAAAAAGTTATGAATGGGAGAAATTAATTAATTTAATTTCACCATAAATTTTGTCGCTAATCTGTAATACATGGTATATTATTTTTGATCAAATTAGATATTTTACTAATAACTATCATTTGAACTAAGAGTTACTTAAAGATTTTCTAAATGATTATGTATAACATCATGACTTTAGAGAGAGGCATTTCATTGTATTGTTTTCAGCTAATTTGGATATATGGAGATAATTTTTTTCAAATCCAAGGATAACTCTTCTTTGTCATTGCATATTCAGTGACTAAAAAAGCAATTTAGATTTTTTCTCTTTATGGTGGAAACAAATAATTACTATCAGAATTGGAGGTCACATTCTAGACTTACCAATATCTAATTGTCTTATAACATATATTGTCTTCTGTAAGACAATATATATGATATCATTCCAATAAATTGTACTCTGCAATTATCATAATAAGTAGGATGTGTTGAATATTTATTATGTGCCAGAGATAGAATTAATGACTTTTATTTAATATCCCCTTTAATCTAAATACCAAGGATATAAGGATTATTCATATACCCTTTTTAGAGATGGAAAAAACAGAGGCTCATTAGAATGAAAGAAAATTCAAAAACATTTGAAAAAAATTAAAAAATGCATCACTGGATCAGGACATTTATTAGGAAGGATCTAAAACAAATGCAAGCCTGGGATGTTTGTCACCATATATATTGGACTTCCCAGCTGTATAAATCTGTTCCCAGGAGAGGTTCGCTAATTGAGGTAGGGAGGACGAGTTCTCTCCCCTCCAGCTCGGAGAACGCGTCTACCACCCAGTAACCAGCGGTTCTGAAGTGCATCGGCGGGTAAACAGCTCATGGAGAGTCAGACTTGTGGAAATATCAGCTTTATTCAGTGGAAAGAACTGAGGTCCAATGACTCAGCATCCGTTCCAACAAAAAGCCCCTCACCTTCTACAGAGCCTTACTTTATACTCCAGAATCAGGTACCACCCTAGGGTAGGGGCAGAATGCCAGGTCACTCCCTAGGGCAGGGCAAAGACACCGATCAGGGTAGGGTCAGTAACATACTAATCCCAAGAAATGTTTACATACAGAACAATTTTGCCAGGTTACACCCTAGGGTTGGGTTCAATCACTGATCAGGGTAGGGTCATAAATGTTTATACATAACAATTCCAGATCATGATAAGATTAGAAATGTTTACATACGCAACACCCAGCTACTAATATATATTCTGTGGATGGTAGCTATTTTGTGATTGCTATTACTATTCTTATAACCATTATAATCTCTATGAATGTTTTCAGTGTAATTGTTTTAAAACTCTGAACCCCTTAAATAACGTAGATCATATGATAGTATTCTTAAAAAGCATTAGCCTTTTCTTATCTGAGATTTTCTATTTCTCATTCTCCTTTATAAAATGAAATAGCCAGGAAACTTCTCTCTAGTGGTTTATATTAAACAAGGCAAAACAAAATGCTATGCAATAAATGTCTCCATAAGATTAAATACTGTGGTTAAAACTGCCTTTCTCAAATTCAACAGCTTTATATTATGAGTCACTAGAGAAAGATTCTAGAGAAACAGCTCCCGCCAATACAGTCAGGTCTTTCTTTTGTCCCCAAAGAATGATGAATTGCTGTAATAAGGGGATCACAGGATGCCCTCTCCTAAAACTTCATGATTTTACATTTAATGTCAAACAAAGTAAGGAAGAGTAAAAACAAATTGTCTCCAATACTTTGCTTCTTGTCGATTCAATTCAAAGGAAAAACATGCACTACTCTTCTGAACAGATTTAACATAGATCAGTAAAGATGAGAATCTTTGGAGTGGAATCCTTGATCAGAAAAGAGGGGATAAACAAAAAAGAAGTTAATATCAGAGAAACTGTAAAGAATGTGGGAGTATTACACTACCCCTAACCCCCCTCCCACAAAACTTATAGGATCCAGTCCAATGATATATATGACTAATGGGAGAAACTTCAGGTCAAAGGTGGAAGGATAGGTTAATTTTAGAATAAATGCAACTATAGCTACATTTATGTACTTTCTTTCTTTTTAGAATGTTTTCCTAGTTCTGGGAAAACAGGACTATGTTGTATACTAATTAGATGGGCTGGTTTTGGGCCCTATATCAATTTTCTAAAGTTGCTATAACAATGTACTACAAAGCAGGCGTATTCAATGTCAGAAGCCTATTATTGTGCAATTTTGGTGGCTAGCAGTCAAGAAGGTGTCAATGGGTTTGTGTTTTCTGGTTATGAAATGAAAAAAATCTATTTCACTTTGTGTTCTAGTTGCTAGTGATTTATTCCAGTATTTTGTGACTCTTAGGTATTTCAGTCTTCAGATTTGTAAAGTTTCTCCAGATCTAAGGTTGTGTTCAAATTGCATCTCCCTATTTTAAATAACTACACAAATTCTCTTGTAGAGGGGGGCATTCAACTCCAGAATGGCCTCATATCAACTAACAATTTTGCAGTCATATTTTCACCACCAGATTTTGAAACATTGTGGATTAGGACTTCAACATAGAAATTTGGGGAGCACATATTTGAGTACCTCCCTCCCCCACAAATCTATAGGTTGATTCTCTAGTTTCCAATATAATGACATTTGGAGGTGAGGTATTGCAGGTAATTTGATTTTATGAGATTATGCTAAGGAGGAGCCCATAAGATTAATGTCTTTAGAAAGAAGTCAAGGGTTCAGAGCAATTCTTTCTTTAAATCCTGTGAGGGTACAGAAATAAGATATAATCTTCAAATGGGGAAATGACTTTTTCTGGAACTAACCAGTTAACTGGCACCTTGGTCATGGACATGATAAATGATGGTAGTTGTTTAAGACCCAATCTATGACATTTTTGTTATAGAAATTTAAAATGACTAAGATATAATTCAATCCATAATAAGACCTGCATTCTTGTGTTTAATACGTGGCTCTTCACTATGTCTAGTATTCCTTCAGGAAAACTATCTTTCTGGAGCTTTGTTTACTCATGGAAAAAAAAACATCTTTACCATTAACTATGGGTGAAATACGTTAACACATTTGCAGTCATGTTTGCATGTGTTAAGAGCTTGTTGTCATAGACTCATCTCCTTAGGGGTATGGACATATTTTTCTTACTATCTCCTTGGATCAGTTCTTGCCTACTTCTATAATATTATTATCTACCACATTTTCTCAGTCCCTTGTTAACAAAAGCTGCACCAATTTATCTTCAATTACTCAAATCAATGATAATGTTTTATACTTATGCCTTTGCAGAAGTTGTTGAATTTACTTGAAGTATTTTTCTCATATCCTTATTTCTAATTTTAAAGATATAATCAGATGTTACCTACTTTTTAATGTATCTTTTCCTCTGTGTCCATCCCTAGACAAATGTATCTGCTCTCATTAAGAAACTGGCAGTTTAAATACTCAATAATTATCATTAAAATTATTGATTTATTATCTTTCTCCATATCACCAGGAAACATACTCAGGGAGGCCACAGAGATGAATAAGGAACTACCTTAGTATGTTTCTGCTTTTCCCTAAACATCAAAGAAGATAAGATAGGGCCCAGATGAGTTTCTGTTCAGCAAGAACAATTTTCCTCACATTTCCACAATGTGGCTATGAGATCACACCTACCTGTGTTCCCTAAATCTCCTTGGCTTTGAAGTTAACCCCTGATTCCTTGAGACTTAAGAAAGATGCAGAAACTGGACTGGAATCATATCTAATTATTTTTGGTGCAGAAATAGAGATAGTAGAGATAGGTGTGGCCTCCACCAGTTTTTTGTTTTCTTTTGAAAATTAATACAAAAACATAATAGAGTATAAATCAAAGCAGGGAGATTTGTTAAAGAGATAGTACACACCCAAGTCATAAATGTGGGCATTTCAAAAGATAATTGCATAGTAACTCTTGGGATAAGATTTTATTTTATAAAGCTAAGTTCCTAAGAGATAGGACTGAGGGTGTTGTTAAAGTTTCACACATACACACACACACACACACACACACACACACACACACACACATGAGAGCGCACATAGAGGGCTACCTGCTTGCTCATAAATCATATGCATATTATTAGCATACAAGTGTGCAGCTAGGGATGTGCAAGTTAATGGAATTGGGCTTAACAAGCTCTCTGATCCCTGAACAACTGACTAGAATTAGTTTTTCAATCTTCTCTCTTTTTCAGGAAGTTTTAATCTCAAGGTAGTCTGATTTGGAATATCAAAGACCTTCTATTTCATTTTTGGACCTATGATAGTCCTTTTTACATTTTAGAGAATTTCCACAAGCCTTTCCTACATAATTTCCTGATCAATTGATTCTGTTGATAGTGAATACTACTTTGTATTAACACATGATATGAATTACAAGCATATGTAAAACATATGAAAGAAAACTAATATGTTGGATAATTTTTAATAAAAGAATAAAGTTGTAATGAAAATTTTAAAATTAGGGGCCAGAGAAGTGGCGCCAGAGGTAAGGTGTCTGCCTTGCAAGCTCTAGTCAAGGAAAGACCGCAGTTCGATCCCCTGGTGTCCCATATGGTCCCCCCAAGCCAGGGGCAATTTCTGAGTGCTTAGCCAGGAGTAACCCCTGAGCATCAAACAGGTGTGGCTCATAAAACCAAAAAAAAAAAAAAAGAAAATTTGAAAATTAGAAACAAAGAGTTTATAACTTATTTAAGATCATTTCATGTGAGTGCCTAGGTAATCACTTTATGTGTGGTCTTTCATTTATTTTCAATAATGATTTTATAAGGTATATATAAATGTATGTGTATTGTAAAGCATATATCATATATTTATATTTTATAAATAAAATTATAATATGCTATATAAATGTATGTGTAATGTATATTTGTATAAATATATTTATATATATTTATAAGATATATAAGGTAAGGGGCCCGGGAAATAGCATAGAGGTAAGGCGTTTACCTTTCATGCAAAAGGTCATTGGTTCGAATCCCGGTGCCCCATATGGTCCCTGTGCCTGCCAGGAGCAATTTCTGAGCATGGAGCCAGGAGTAACCAATGAGCACTGCCGGGTGCGACCCAAAAACCAAAAAAAAAAAAAACATATATAAGGTATATATTATTTTTTATTTCTACTAATGAGTATGTTCTACTGGTCTCAGAGTGCTGGGGTAAATAATAATACTATTGGTTGTGAATAGTAGAAATTTCATGACAACTAAGTCCATTAAATGGAAGTTTCTCAGGACATCAAAGTGCAGAAGGGAACATCTAAACTTCTAAATTCTAAAGCCGTATTCCTGTAGAATAGTCAGAGACATGGAAGAAAAAAAATTTGCTTAATCCTTCTCTCAGCTCCTGTCTTTCTCAATAGCATTTACAAACTTTCTTAATTTCACTAAACACTGGGTAAAAAAAAGTCTTCCACCATAGTTAGATGATATCACATTTCAAGAGTCAGTAGAACCTAAAATTTCATTCTTCTTTCTTTCTCTTTCTTTTCTTCTTCCTTTCTTCTTTCTTATGTCTTTCTCTCTTTGTGCTCTTTCTTTCTTTTTCTTTCTTTCTTCTTTCTATGTCTTTCTTTCTTTCTGTCTTTCTTCTTCCTTCCTTTCTCTTTCTTTCTTTCTTTCTTTCTTTCTTTTTCTTTCTTTCTTTCCTTCTTTCTTTCTTTCTTTCTTTGTCTTTCTTTCTCTCTTTCTTTCTCTCTCTTTCTTTCTTTCTTTCTTTCTTCCTTTCTTTCTTTCTTTCTTTCTTTCTTTCTTTCTTTCTTTCTTTCTTTCTTTCTTTCTTTCTTTCTTTCTTTCTTTCTTTCTTCTTGTGTCTTTCTTTGTGTCTTTCTTTCTTTCTTTGTGTCTTTCTTTCTTTGTGTCTTTCTTTCTTTGTGTCTTTCTTTCTTTCTTTCTTCTTTCTTTCTGTCTTTCTTTCTCTTTTTTTCTTTTCTTCTTTTTTTTGATTCTTGGGCACACCCAGCAGTGCTCCAGAGTTATTATTTATTGGCTCAGAATAATTTAATGTGCTCAGAAATTGCTCCTGACTCATACGAAATGCTGACAATTGAACCACTGTCAATCCTGGGTCAGATGCATGCAAAGCAAACACTCTACTGCTGTACTACCACTCTTGCCCTAAATCCTAGAATTTCATAGTCTAATTTGCCAGGGGAAAATTAGGCTAGTTTAAATTGGTCAGGAAAAATTCATTAATTTAATTATTACAGGTAGGAACAGAAATGATAGCAGAATCATGTACAAAAATATTGGTAATAGCTATGGAGAAGAGATTGTATTCAAAAATAATGTAAAGAACCAGATAGATGTTAATTTGTTTAGGGCATTTTAACAAGTAAGTGGCATCTTGAAAACTTACACTATAAGCATTGGTGGTATACTTTAAGTTATTAGATATTTATTGAATAATATTTTTTTGGGGTTTTTGGGTCACACCTGACAGCTCAGGGGTTACTCCTGGGTCTATGCTCAGAAATTGCTCCTGGAAGGCTCAGGGGACCATATGGGATGCAGGGATTCAAAGCACCATCCTTCTGCATGCAAGGCAAATGTTTTAATCTTCATGCTATTTCTCAAGTCCCCTTATTGAATAATATTTTAAGGATATGGGTTGAATTGTTGGAGATACAGAAATGAGTCAAAATTGAATTATTCTCAAAATTATAGCAAAATAAAGGTGTTGTCATAAATAATCAAAAGGCTGGCTATAAAGTCAGGATTAACAGAAAGTCAATAGTCAAGTCTTATAGAAAGGGACTTATTTCAGAATAGCTTAATAGGGAAGATTTCATAAAAGTGAGCCTTAGTTGGGTATTCTTATTTTTTTTTAAGTTTTTACAGTTGGATACTCCACAGGAAAATAGAAAAGACTGTAGAATTTAGAGTGGTGAAAGATAAAATTGGGAAAACATGTTTGAATCTGATTGTAGAAGGCATAGAATAAAATTAAAAAGCATGTATTATTTAATATTGAGACAAAGTTGTATGTGTTGTTTATAGTGTGAATGAAATTACCTTACCCACATGTGGAAGGATTTGAGACATGTTGTGGTTATCGGCCACACTTAAATCTCAGTGGCTTAAAATATTTTTATTCGTGTAATTTGTGCTATGGATTTAATTGATTATTCAAAATAGTTATTCTCCATTGGTGGCTTAGTAAGCAAGTCTCTATACATGATATGTCACCCATTTAAGCACATACAACTCTGGAAGTTTGAAAGTTTTAGCTAGATTTTAATACTCTCAGTTCTAGGGACCAAACAGACTGCTTTGAGTATTATGGTTTTTCTTGTATAAAGTGGGACTAAGAAGCCTGGTTTCAATATTGATAGAAAGAAGTGAATATTAATTGATCAATTCTCTATCTCACCCATATTTTTGAGAAATCATTATGACAGAACAAAATTTTATTTACAAACACTATAAAGGTATGTTAAGATTTCCAATATAATAATAATTTACATTTCACATCTGCTGCATTTTACCACTTCAAAACAAATTTTCTTTTACTTTCTTCTCCCCATGGTGGGTAAAATAGACAGCAATGTACTTCTATAGTCAGCTTGTTTTTTTGCAGAGTAACATGAATATCAATGCTTTATATAAGACATGAACTGACACCTAGTTTGGCTGCAGCCACATCACAATTAAATAAACAGAAACTACTGTCTCCAAAGGAACATCTCTTTATAAGAATATGGTAATTGAGGGCCAGAGCAACAGCATAGCAAGTAGGGTGCTTGCCTTGCATGCTGCATACCCAGGACTGACCCTGGTTCAATCCCCAGCATCCCATATGGTTCTCCGAGTATTCCAGGAAGGATTTCTGAGTGCAGAGCCAAGAGTAACCCCCTGAGCACTACTGGGTGTGGTCCAACCCCCACCCCCCAAGAATATGATGCTAGAGAGAAATGCACTTTTTTTGTTTTGTTTTGTTTTGGTTTTTGGTGGGCACACCCAATGACGCTCAGGGGTTACTCCTGGCTAAGCTCTCAGAAATCACTCCTGGCTTGGGGGACCATATGGGACGCCGGGGGTTGAACAGCGGTCCTTCCTAGACTAGCGCCTGCAAGGCAGACTCCTTACTGCTCCCGCTCAGAGACAGCACTCCAACCCATAGAAATGCACTATTAAATGATCTTAAAGAACCTCACTTTCACTGCATTTCTCACTGAATACAGTATACTAATTTGGTAATTACTACATTCTGCAGAATTTTCCAAAACATGTAGAACAAATAGCATTTCTAACTCTTGAGCATAAGAGTCTATGGTGCACTCCATTCATCATGCAAACAAAACTATTTTCAAATTCATGTTTTAAAAGTGTTACTTTGGGTTTAGAGCCATTGATTTAGTGGGATTCAACATTTCTGAGAACGTTTAATATTTTTTTTTATTATGCTAGCAGTCCATCTGAGTGGCATTTCTGCTGGTTTCTTTGCTCACTGCTCTAGGAACCTGTTAGAAGGGTTCTAAAGTTGACATCTCATTGTACTTGTGAAGTAGATACTTCTGCTAACTCTGGGAATCAATCCTAGATCTGCAGCTGTTTTAACTTGTTCATCTTTATTGTCAGAAGAATAGAAACTATTCTTCTATAGAAGCTATATTTCAATTGGTAAAGATTTTGAACAGTGGGTTAAATTAGAATTAAGTGTCAGATATATTAACAGCCCAGAACTATTTAAAAAACAGATTTGATACAATTTTTATGCCATAGTTTATTTAAAAATAATATTCTATATAGTCTTTCTGGGAAAGTGTGGGTTCTCAAGGGCAAGATTAAAATATGCCACTAGGATTATTTATTTGTGTTTGATCTTTAAAACACATCTTACTTTCTGATCTCCAGCAGCAAAATTGCCAGCTTTATTAAATTCCACTAGGTGGTGGTAAAGCAGAAATGTCTGTGAAAGCAGAAATCCCTTCAGAATTATAATACATTTTATAGACCAAGACAACTGCAGTTGTAAAACATTATGGTGTATCAATTGGCATATTTGCTGATCAAATCTTTACAAGGTTCAAATAGGCTCATAAATACTGGTTTCTCTAGTTTGGTCTATTCATGCATCAGGCTTCTGTTTAAGACATTTTGGAGGGCAGGGATTCCAGCAAATGGTTGAAATATCAAAGCAATATGCCACTGACAATTTGTTTTCCTATGATTGAGGGGAAATATATATGCGTCGATTAAAAGCACTAGCCAAACAAGCATAATCTGTTAGATTCAAAACTAAGCTCATTTCTCATGCAAAGCACAGCCCAGTCTGGAGTGAATCAACAGCTAAATTATTTTGCTACTTGATATTTGAATTCCAATTCTCTTATCTTTCCCACAAGAGTCTTCTTATGCAGTGATATTTCTATTTTTTTATAGGTGGTAACTGCCTGTGATAAAAATCAGGCTCAATGATAAGTGCATAAAATCATAGGGTCAAAGGTGACATGAAAACAGCCTTTTCACTAAATTATCTGTCTCTTGGGAATGGTTGAAGAGTAAAATGTTTTATAATCCACATGTCTGCAGAAGAAAAACGAAGACCTGTGTCCTAAAAAACATGTCCAGTGATGCATGACTGGTGAGTGATTTAGCCAGATTTCCCACAAGGCAGTGTGTAGGCCTTAAAGTCATAATATTAAAAAAAAACCTACTTAAAAATTTTGGCTTCCAAATACAGTTAAGGCCCTACGATGCTTTGCTTTTATAGGAATGTACATTTTTTTAAATTGTGAAATTCTTTGGGAATATAGTTATCTTATAGCTTCTGGTTTTCTAATACTGTTATAAGAATCTTATCGCTTTCAACTCATTTCCCACAAATTCTACCCAAGAGATTCTACACCTGCCTTTCAACTTCTTCCCTCAAATTGTTGAAGTCTTCTTGTATTTTATTCTAAGTGTAATCCTATGCTTTTGTTTCCACCTGCTAAATTCCTTTAAGGTTGCTGAGTTTAATGACTCTTTGATGGATTCTCCAGATATTATTTGTAGCCCATGAAGAAATAGTCTTATGCTATAATCCTATTTATATCAGGCTACTACTAGTAGATATGGTATGAAAAGAAGTGCTCAGAACATAGGAAGCCTTTAACGAATAGAGTGATCTTTTCCCTGGATTTTACAAAGAGGTATTTTAAAAATTACACAAAATAGAAGGCTATGTATTAGCACAGAGGGTAGGGTGCTTGCTTTACACATGGTCAACTTGGGATTAATCCTATGGTTCTTCAAATTCATTTAGGAGTGATCCCTGAGGTTAGAGCTAGGAGTAAGCTCTGATTATCACTGGGTATGCTCCCCCCCAGTTTTAAATATATAAAATAAAAATATTATTAGGTATCATGTTTATAATAGTTAATGTTCACAGTTTTAAGGTATATGGTTACTGTGCTCCATCAACATTAAAGGGCTGAAGACGCTGCTGCTCTGTCACTTCTAGTGAATTTATGTAACACATATTCCATCCACTCCTTCCATACTTTGAAATATCTTCTTGCAACTGCATAGTATTCCATTGTGTAATACACCATAAAATTTTAATCACTTCATCTTTTGTTAGACATTTGGGCTCTTTCCATTTCCTATTGTATTATGCATTGAATATAATTTTATATATTTTTTCAAAGTAATGCTTTTCTGTTTTGAAATATATGCCAAGAAGAGAACTCATTGTCTAATATGAAAATTATAGCCATACTACTTTAAGAAAGCATAATACTTTTTTCAGTAGAGACTGAGTCAGATGACATTCCCCCCAATAGTGAAAGATGGTGTTCCTTTTTTTTAACCACATATATGCCAATATTGCTTGATTCTAATAGTTTTGATCTAACTCATTCTCATTATGTAAGATGATATTTGATTGTTATTTGGTACTGCAATTCTCTGATAATGATATGCTGATAAACACCTTTTTTATGTGTATTTGCTGCTCATATATGCTCTTTGGTAAAATGGTTGGTTATTCCCTTTCCACATTTTTTGATACTCCTATTATTCTTTTGTTGAGCTTTGTAAGTGCTTTAGTATTTGTATATGATAACGATAAAAAATATTTTCTCCCATTTAATAGTCTATTTTTAATCTTTTAATTTTTATGCGTGAATTTTTTATTTGGTTTTTCTTTATTTGCTAGATGAATCAAATATTTAAAGACCATTCAGAGAGATCCATCTAAAGAAGACTATGTCTATATTTTTGCCAATGTAATTTATGGACTGTGATCTAATCACAAGGTTTTTCATTAACTTTGATTTAACTTTTGAGTATTGTGAGTGATGGGGAAAAAGTTTAATTTTTTTGTTCAGAATCACTTAGATATTTTTATGCCTTGCTCCTCTTTATGTACACAGCAACTCTATCAGAGATTAACTCCTATAATTCTAAAGATTTATCTCTGGGCATTTTGTTTCACTGACCTGAGAGTCTACTTTTATCAAAATACCACACAACTTGATTACTACAGTTTCGTAGTATTATTTAAAATCAAGAAATTAATATTTTTCAAATTATCTTGACTACTTGGAGGGGAGCTTTATGATTCAATTAAAATTTTAGTAGAATTTCTTCTAGGTAATTGGAAAATGCCCTCAGAATATTGATAGTAATTGTATTGAATGTGTCTAATGTTTTCAGTAGAATAGTTGTTTATTATTTTAATTTATGAAAATGCCATGGTTTTCATTTTATTGGTTTTCTCATCTATATTGTTCCATAGTAACTTACAGTTTTTAACATAAAGGATTTTTATATACTTTGTGAAGATGATTTATTAAGTATTTGATACTTTTGGACACTGTTAAATGATATCTCTTTTTTAATTTTTCTATCCTATATATATTTGAATATATAAGTGAAATAAATTTATTTGAGTAAAAAAAAGTATTTATTCAGAGGCACTGAGGAAGGGGAGGAAGAGGGAAAGAATGAGAGATAAACATGCTCAAGAGAGACCATTGGCTCTCTTCCCCTTTGGAGAGACAGGTTTCTTTAAAGTGGGGAAGAGAACCTTGGCACACAACCCAGCAGGAAAGTAGGAAAGTCCACATATCAAGAGGGAAATGTTGAATGTGCTCGGGCACTACTTACGCAGGTAACACACGTGTGACTGAAACAAATTTTTGTGTATTGATTTTGTAGTCTGCTACTTTCTTGTACTGATTTATTGCTCCAATAGTTTTTAGGTGAAGTCTTCCTATTTTAATTCATTTTTTTTCTTTTCTTGCAGTGTGAACTTCTAAAACTATATTACACTATAATGAAGAAAGTGTACATCCTATAAAGAGGATGACTCTGCCACAGGCTCCAGAAGAAAATAATGGCCTCTAACCTTCCAGTCTGGTCTGGGCTGATACCTTTGTGGCAGTCTCGAAAGGAGAGGGGGAGATTTTTCTTTCTGCATGAATTACAGCAGCCCAACATCACCCCTGACTTTCTCTGATAGAAATGGCCCAGCTCCATGACTTAAGCTTATCAAACATAGTAGCCACCTAATTTGTTTTAGATCTATAAATCCTGAACCATGCGGCCATGCGACGTCTCAATATCTCATAGTGTCACAGGAAATCTGGTGGGAAAATCTCATAGAAATCTACCCACCTCAGTGAATCTACACAGTAGCAAAGAAGGTTCGAATCAAATCAGTAAATCATTCGCCATTGACTTCAGTAATACCATAGAGAAACATAACAATCCTTTAAAATTGACCTGTGTTGATCTAAGATTTGATGTCAGTTGCCTTTGTGTTGCAACAAAAAATATGAAGTAAATTTGTTTGTGCCTGTCTGGAGGCTAGCTATAGTGAGGGGTAGGTTATTTGGGATACTGGTGAAGGTTCACATTGGTGGGATTTTTGTTTGAACATTTAATGCCTTAAATGACTGTACTGTGAACAATTTGGTATTCACACTGTTATCATAAAAATTAGAAAGAAAGTGAATGTTTTTGTTTTTGTTTTTGTTTAATCTCTAGAGAAGGTTTTCTAATTTTTAGAATTGACTATGTCCTTTAGTGGATTTGTTATAAATGTCCATTGCAATTTGGAGTATTATTATGAACATTGAATTTTAAAAAATGGTTTCTGCATTAATTGATATGCTTATGTTTTTATCTTTTCTTTTGTTGATATAGTGTAATACATGGATTGATTTGTGTATGTTGACATTCAAGCAACAATAAAATAAAACTCATTTTACCATTATGTATAATACTTTTGATTTATCATTAGATTTGGTTTGCTAAACTTTTTGAGTTGAGGTTCAAGAGATTTTATTTTTAACAATTTTCTTTTTTTTTTTTTACTGAAATATCTATCTGTGTTTGGTCTTAGAGTAATATTTGTTTTTGGAAACTGTTAAATATTTCTGTTTATTTGATATTTTGTAAGATATTGAGAAATATAAGTTGTTAAGTATACTTTAAATATTTGGTAAGAATGATTAATAAAAATGACTAGATCTAAGATTTTGTTCTTGGGTTGATTTTCATTCACTGTTTCTACTAACTTGTGATCAGTCTGATCAGAGTTTCTACTTTTTCCTGATTTAATCATGGAAGCTTATATGGTTTCAAGAATCCATCCATTTCTTTTAGGTTCTCCAGGTTAGTGACATAGTTATTCATGATAACTACCTTTATATTTCTGAGGTATAAGCTGTTATTTCTTTTTTTTAATCTTTGCTTTGATTTACTGGGGTTTTCTCTTTTTTTTTTACTCATGTCTCTAAGTACTTGTCAATTTTATTCACTTCTGTTTACTATATTTTTGTAATATACCCTCAAAGTAAAATAAATGGCTTCTGATTCCATTGGCCATTTAAATAATTTTATATATTATTAAAATATCCCTTATTTTGCCATGTTATTTCTTATTTGCAATTCATTTATGTTTTTTTTTACTTTCTCAAGCTATGACATTTGGTTATTGATTCAAGCTTTTTTAAGATGTACTCCTGTATTGATCTGAGCTTTCTCCTTACTTCCACTTTTGCTGTATTTTGTTCTACTAGTTTGTATCTCATTCTTGTTTTGAGGAATTTTTTCATTAATTATACTATTTCTTCTTTGTTTTGATAGTTTGTAAATATTATAGTGTTTAGTTTACAAACATTGTGGCTGCTCCTAAATATTTTTGTCATTAAACTTTTACCTTCATGACATTGTGGTCTGAAATATACTTTATTTAATTTCTATTTTTTGACCTTATGACTTGACTTGTCATATAAATGCCCCAGTATTTATATGTTTTGACTAATATCCCATGTGACCTGAAAAAATGTGTTATATTTGGGGGAGTAAAGTGTCCAATGCGTGTCTATTAGTAGCACTTCTTCCAAATATTAATTTAGGGTTCTTGTTTATTATTGACATTCTGACTGATCGATAAGTCCAGGATTTGTCCCAATCATTAGAATGGGATATCCAAGTATCACACAGTTATTATGTACTGTGTATTTGCTGTGTATATCCTCAGGTCTATCAGAAGGTGCTTCAAAAACTTTACTACCCTTTCACTTGCTGCATATATAAGTTGACTCTTTAACTAGTATTTAAAGTCCATACCTTTTTTCTGTTTATATATATAAATATATATATATATACTTAACATATATATATATATTTAACTTGAATGCTGTTTTTCTGATACAGGTATCACTATCCCTGCCTTTTTTTGTTATTGTTATTTACCATTAGCCTATCTGGCTTTTATTCACCAGGTGCTGTTTTAGCTTTTGCTCCTATTCACCACATTTAATCTTCAAGTATAAGCAGTTAGGATATAAAATTGGAGCTCAAAATATTAGTTAACTTGTCATTCACCAAGAATGTAGGAAAGTGGACTTTATACTATACCCTACATTCATCTAAATATCATTGTCTTTTATTTTATTTGTTTAATTATTTTTGTTTTGGGGCCATACCTGGTGACACTCAGGGGTTACCTATGAGCTCAGAAATCTCTCCTGGCTTGTGGAACCATATGGGTCTCTGGGGATTGAACCCAGGTCCATCATGGGTCAGCTGCATACAAGGCAAACGCTTTACCTCTGCACTAACACTGCAGCCCTGTCTTTTATTTTAAAGAATTGAACGAAAGGAGCAAATATCACTTTCCTTTCCTCTGAAATCCAGTCTATGGTGGAGTTGAATAGTTGAGTATTCTTTTACCTTTACCTAAATCAAACTCCTCATTTGCATCATATTTCCTATTCTGCTTAATGAGTAAAAGGATAAGAGCTCATTTTCATACATCTGAAGTGATTTTGCAGATTTTAAGATTACTTGAATCTTAAACTTTCCATTGGTCCCATTTACATTGAGAAATGTATTCATTTGACAAGAGATCGGGTCTCATATGAACAGCTGCTAACTTGTGGTGTTAGCTCATTCACAAATTGCATGGTTCTGACTTGAGCTTCGGCAGTAGTCCAGGACTAAGAAGCACAGATTTTGCAACCCATTAATCTCTAAGAATGCATCATACGGTGCAGATACTTCTTTGTTTATTTTTTCCTGATAAGGAATTGTTTCTGTACATTTTTAGAGAAACTTGATGTTTTTAGTTAGGAGATAACAATTCAAGTCACAGAAACTAATTGCAGAATTAATTGAAAAATTATAAGATACACTTTAATATGGGAATGGGTGTATTTGCTCTATAACAAGCAGAGCATTTTAAAAAAATCAATAAAAAGAACAACAACTAATGGTGATAATGCCTTCCCTGACTCATAGGGATATTTAAGAGTAAAATGATGTAATTGATGGGAAACACTTTGAAAAATGAAAGCACCATACAGCACAAGGCATTATGGTTATTATACGATTGTCCTTAAGCACAGCTAAAAGTGAGTTTTACTTCCCTTAGGACCAGATGTCATCATTTATAAATCACTTGTCTAATTCCCAGAGTGCAAAGGATGTCTGTAGGGCTACAAACTCTGATCCTTGTTGTTGTTATTTCTCCATCTGGGAGTTCAATGGATACAAGTCAGAGGCAAGTTACAACTTTTGGGTCTTTATATTTTATATACTTTGAGATGAAAATTAATGTTATTATTAACTGCTACTATATATGAGAAATTCTATGTCCAAAGTACTTAACATCTTGGGTTTACTATTTCATCTACCTATCTCTTAAATAGTTCAAAGTTACCATAATTTTAGATAAGTAAAAGTAGTTATAAAGCAGAGAAATATCTCCACCTAGATTATGCAGCTAGAATATTGTGAATATCTGTAGAAGTTCAATTGTCAACAGAAGCACTTCAGTCCCTTTTTAGAAAATTTCCTCAGGGGCCCAGGAGATAGCATGGAGGTAAGGCATTTGCCTTTCATGCCAAAGGTCATCAGTTCGAATCCCGGTGCCCCATATGGTTCCCCGTGCCTGCCAGGAGCAATTTCTGAGCATGGAGTCAGGAATAACCCCTGAGCACTGCTGGGTGTGACCCAAAAACCAAAAAAAAAAAAAAGAAAATTTCCCCATCAACATATTTTATGGCATACAGATGGGATTTATAATTTCATATAATCACAGAGTAAAAGTCCAACTAAGTGTGTATTGTCAAAATAATTCTTCCTAATCCCATTAATTATTCTAAAGGATGGGTAAAGGAAGAAAAGTTGACCAACCTAAATGTTTAGGGTTTATAGACTAAATTGGAAAGGCCTTTGTATATTTTTGAATCACCAGAGAACACCAGGTAAGAAATATTGAAAGAGCTAGAGTGAGAGCACAAATAGGGTGTTTGCCTTGCATACAGCTGATCTAGATTCTATCCCTGGCATCCCATATGGTCCTATGAGCCTGCCAGGAGGGATTCTTTCAGTGTCTCCATCATTTTGCCTATTCCAGAATGTCCTGGAGCTGGAATTATACATTATGTAGTTTATTGGAACTAAAGTTCATGTCAATAAATTTTAATTTTACTCTAAAGCAAAAGTATATGATAAATTATTAATCTTTCATCAATTATTCATTATCCAAAACATATTCTCAACAAATAATATCTTTTTTTTATTTTTGGGGCACACCTGGTGATGCTCAGGGGTTACTCCGGGCTATTCACTCAGAAGTCGCTCCTGGTAGGCACAGGGGAC
>PVKC010001058.1:44866-55009 GCA_004027635.1 Crocidura indochinensis
GGACCGTGGTCCGTCCTAGGTTAGCGCAGGCAAGGCAGGCACCTTACCTGCAGCACCACCGCCCGGCCCCCAACAAATAATATCTAGATATTTATGACACATCAGATAAATGTTTTATATATATTTTAATAGCATCTTGACTCAAATTTAAAAATTATGTACATTATAGTTTTTTGCATATTATTTTTAGGACCATACTCAATGGTGCTCAAGTGTTAATCATGGCTAATGAATTATTCCTGGCTGATTGGTTCAGTGGACCAAAAGAGTGACAGAGTATAAATATGGGTCTACCACATACAAGTATCTGCCTGCTGTACTATTTCTCCAACCCTATTTTCATACATTTTTGATAAAAGAACCCTAATCATGAGTATGTTTTTCTTGATTACATGGGTTATAATTTCCCCCATAATAAGCACAATTTGTCAATATGTTACTTGAATTATTTATCTTACTATTACATTGCAATTCTAGGAGGGTAAGTAGGATGCTATTATTACCACACCAATATCATCAACCATCATTAATTAATGCACCTGATTTTCCAGTTTCTGTTTCAGGAGTTGATGTGTAATGTTAGCTCAAACTCTGGCTTATAAATATATGTGTTAGGAGTGGTCCTTCGTTATCCCAATTGATGAGTATTGTGTGTCATGAGCAATTTAGAATTTCCCACATTCCTAATTCAAATTTCTCACATTCAAATTTTCATTGCTCACTCTCAGATACACCTACAACCTTATTAAAGCATTGAGTATAAAGATAAGACAACTTTCTGGAATATAAAATATCCAAACTTTGATATTTATATGAATTTAAACATATTCCCCACCTTTTTTGGTTTTGGGACCACACCTGGCAAGACTCAGGGGTTACTCCTGGCTCTGCGCTCAGAAATTTCTCCTGTCTTGGGGAACCATATGGGATGCCAGGAATCGAACTGGCCCATCCTGGGTCAGCTGCATGCCAGGCAAATGCCCTACCACTGTGTTACCACTTTGGCTCCTAAACATATTCCTTAATATCCCTGATCTTCTCCTCTGTAAAATGGGAATCCAATTATCTACTTCAAAGGTTTCTCATAAAGATTACGATAATGAACTAACAACTTTCAAATATTTGTGTGATTTTAACATGCTCCTTAATATCTATTATTTGTCTCATCTTCTGTGAAACAAAAATCTATTAGGTACACAAAACATTTGTGACAAAGACCAATATTATGAACCAGCAGGTGTGCAAAAAACAAATGTTGAAGTGATTTTCAAGAGGTGGAAACAATTCTAACATATTATAATCAGGCCTGTGAAAACTTCAGTCCTGTTTCCAGAAAGCTGGATATAGGGGCATGAGTCCCCATAGAAGGCTTTTGGTGTATTATCATTTTTTTTGTTTGTTTTTTGCTTTGGGGGCCACACCCGATGATTCTCAGTGGTTACTCCTGATTATGCCCTCCGAAATCACTCCTGGCTTGGGGGACCATATGGGATGCCAGGAATCTAAACTAGGTCCGTCCTGTGTCAACAATGTGCAAGGCAAACGCCCTACTCCTGCACTCTCGCTCTGACTCTTGGTATAGTATCTTGACAATGGAGGCATTAGATGAGCTTGCATAAAGGCCAGCTTGAGGAAATGGAAATCTTCCAGTATAATGAAAGCAAACAGTTCGACCTAGTGCACAGGATTTTTTTCTTTAGCACACAAGATTTTTTTCTTTAGTTTATAAACAAATTACGTCTACGCTATGTACATACATAAAAGCTCATCTTCAGTCTCACAGACTTACCTGAAAATACAACTATGAACTTGCTTTGACCCAAGTCCAGATAGCTTTGTAGGAAATCAAGGTGAGCGTTCTCATTGTTTTTCCTTTCCTGAGTAAGATTTTCACTCTTAATTAAAATTGAAGGAAAATATGTTTGAGGAAAACAGTCTGGAATGTGGAAATTCCTTTGGCTTTATTAATTGCTTTGTGCTTTAAATCACATCTCTAAAGAGATAATACTAGTAGAATTTTAGTAGTAGAATAGCAATTAAGAAAGTGGTCTGAGAATCACAGAAAATAATTTGAATCTTTCTTCAGTCTTTACTAGTTTGGTGAACATATAGCTATTTAATTTCTCTATCCTCATGAAACTCCCCTATAAAATGAGCCGAAAGTGCATATTGGGGAAAAAAACCCTACATCTTGGATTTTGGAAGGAACATTTAGCTACTGTTGTTATAAATTTTTGGTGAATGTTATGTTTGTGGCTTAAAGATGTTTACAAAATGCTTACTCATTTATTCATTTTGATTTCATTTTTTTCTGCTTTATAAAATTTCTTTAATAAAGAAACAGGTATCATTCACAAATAGTAAGTGATGCCTTTTTACAAAGGGGTGTCCTATGTAACAAAAACCAATATTAAGATGAAGAGCATTTTCAGTACCCCAATAATCTTTCTGGATCCTTTGTAAAATGTAGGTATTATTTTAACTTGTAAAATTATATCTTTTCTATTTTAGAATTTTATTTAATTGTATCATAGTTTAAGTACTCTTTCAATGTAAGGCTTTTTCTCATGTGTCCAAGACTTAACCAATTTATTGAATGAAAGAAATTTTTTCATCCTTTTTACTGAAAAGAAATGATTTTTTTTATAGTTTCTTTCACACTCAGTAGCACTCTTGTCTCTACACTCATAAATTGCCCCCAGTATGATTGGGGGACTATATGAGATGCTGGGGTTCAAACCACCATGAGTCCTAGATCAGTCACGTGCAAGGCAAATGCCTTACCACTGTGCTATCTCTTTGGCCCTTTACTGAAATTTTGGATTATTTTATAAATTCAAAGATTTATGGACATTTGGATTGTGTTCAGGTTGGAAAAGACCTGAGTTCTTAAGATTATCTTTTGATATATGGTACATATGAAAAAACACTATTAAATTGGTTTCATATGTTATATTAGCTTTATTAGGTTCTATCTAAGAGTATTTCAGAGTGGTCCATTTAGTTTGCCTCCAGTAGCAGAGAATAAGAGCTCTAGAAGTCTCATGTACTTAATAACAGTTAGTATTGTCAGAATTTTATTCATACCCATTCAGTTGTGTAGTGAGGGTTTTCATCATCGATGTTGTTGTTGTTATTGTTGTTATTTGAATTTTTCTAAATGCTTAAAGAAGTTGAATAATTTTCTATATCCTTATTAACTAGTTAAGTGTCTCTGTAAACATCTATTTTGGTTTTCTGTCTGTACTTCTTTATTATAGGTTTTCCTCCCTCTCTTCCTCCCTTCCTTCTTTTCCTCTTTTCCTTCTTTTCCTACCTCCCTCCCTCCCTTCCTTCCTCCCTCCCTCCTTCCCTTCCTTCTTCCCTTCCCTCCTTCATTCCGTTCTTCCTTTCTTCCTTCCTCCTTTCCTTTTTCCTTTTCTTTCATAATTACAAGCATTAACCCATCAACTCATGCTTGGAAAGCTAGTGCTTGATCACTGAACTGCACTACACACAGATCTATATTTCTTTCTTCACAAAAAAATCCTGCAGGATATTTTTATGCCCAATTTTCATATATGTTTCTTATTTTCTGATTTGTAAAAAGATTTATCACAATTTAAAAATTAGACTTTTTATTGTGGTAATATGGTTTATACCTCTTTTCAGGGTTTAATGCTACCATCTTATTTCCATCACTGAAGTGTCAACATCCTATCACCATAGTCAGTTGACCCATAGACCCTACTACTCTACCGTTGCTTAATTTTGTGGTCATTCTAAGGTTTTCTTTTAATTGGATTTTGTCTCTCCTCTGTTCTTCTTTTCTATATCTGAAACATAAATGAGATGATACATGTAAGATATTCATCTTTCTCCTTGTGACACATTTCATCTAGCATGTACATGATACATGTACAATATTCATCTGTCTTCTTGTGACACATTTCATATAGCATGACCCTATCAAGTTTCCAACCATCAAAATGCAAGATTGTATACACATACATCAATATTTTCTTTGATATGCACCGTCTACTCATTTGTTTTTGGAACATGGGATGTTTTCAGATCTTGGTCATTGTAAATAACGACTGTAAACATCACAACATATTTTATTTGTTTCTTTCTTTGGGTGACACACATGGCATTGCTCAGGGGCTACTTCTGGCTTTGCAGTCCAGAAATCACTCCTTTTTGCATAGGGGGATTTTTTGATATGCTGGGGATAGAACCTGGTTTAATCGAGTGCAAGGCGAACATTCTGTCTGCTATTCTATCACTTTGGCTTCTCAAAGCATTTTTGAATTAGTAGAGTTTGTTCTTGGGATAGATAATAATTGAACTTAGGGAGCTAGCTAGCTATGAGTAGAATTAATGGCTCATATGGAAGTTTTTTTATAACACTTTGAGAAATCTCCATGATGAAGTAGACAGTTTATATTTTTACCATCAGTAAATCCATATCATCCTGGAAATAACTATTAATGTAGACCATTCTTTGCATAGGTGTAAGTTTTTCTTGTAGCTGCATTTTAAATAATTTTGTTTGGTTTTTGATTAATTTTATACCTCTATGTAATTATATTTGTATATATTGTCCTTTATTTGGGATGCAGTGCTATTTGTCAAATTTTGATCATCTAAATAAGTTAGCTTTAAATTATTGCCTTTAATTTTGCTCTTCTTCATTTGATTCCAATTATATGAATAGTAAAACTTTTAATTATTTCTTATATGTTACAAATTTGTATCTTTTATATTAGAATGATTCATTTGTTATAATGTTCATTATTAAATGCATAATAAATTCAAGAATGTCTTTTATAGTGTACTTTAACTCTAGATCTTAAGTTTGATTTTTTTTTAATAATGTTTTGTTTAGAATAACATTTCTATGCTTTTATTTATTTTTTAAAACATTGAAGAAGAAGCAGTGTTGGCACTTTAAATACATTTGAGATAATCCTTTTCAATAATATGAAAGAGCACAAAAAGCTAGATAATAAGATAAATAATAGTCTGATGTAGCTTCACCCCGGAATATAGGTAACTGAGACCCGTCTATTTCTGGGCAGGGTCTTGGAAACCGGAGATGACCTGTAACTTTACTTGCAGACCCGGCCCATTTCCTGGGAGGGGTCTGGGAAAGGTACTTAAGGGCTCTGACCCAGAGGAGAGGATATATCCTTTTGTCTTTGGCTCTTGTCTGGTTGGATCTTTGCCAGTTTGAAGGTCAAAGGAAAGATGGCTGAGAGAAGTTAAGATGCAGGGCTAGCTGCTTAAATGGTTATGATATAGGCCACACATGTAGTGGCTAGGATGAATAAAGCTGTTACTTCCTGAAGCCTGCATGTGAGTGAGATTTCTACCCGCCTCTTTCATGAACATCCAGACCTGACAGTTAATCGGGGTTGTGGAGCCACATGGTCCAGAACCTAAAGACAGAGGCCTCCATTCACCTTCCAAGACAATTATAAGGCCTAATTTACAACAAATGGCATCCGTCTTTGAAGGTATAGAACTCATGAGTGAAGCAATCTGATTCTGTATTTTGTTTTGGGAGATATTTTGATTAATATTTCAGTTTCCTTGTTTGTAGTTCATTTGCTCCAATCTCTTATTTTCATTTGATTTCATTTGTTCTTCCAAAATCTAGGAATTTATCACATTTTTCTAGTTTCTCTAACTTGATGACATAACTTTGTTCATAATAATATTCTATGATTTTTCTTTATATTTTTGATGTGTTAGCTTCCCCCATTTCACTTATGATCTTTTTAAGGCTCTCACTATTTTTACCTTAATGAGCTTAGATAAGGATTTTCAATTGTTATTACAATTTTAAAAACAACACTTGACTCCTTAAATGGTTTATGATATTGGTTTCTGTTATGTATTTGGAATTTATGTATAAAAATTTAGGAAAAAAAACACAAAAATAAGCAAATGGAATTACATCCAAAAATAAAATAATTTACAAAAGGAAAATAATTATGATTTAAGTAAAATAATATCCTACTGGAAAAAAACGATATATTACTGAAGACAAGAAATTATTCACACATCTTTTGTTTGATGAAGAGCTAATATATACTATGTTGAGAACTCACAAAACTCAACAAGAAGGAAAAAGAGGTAATTTAGTATTCATGTTCCCCAAATCAGGCAATGACAGGTTCTTTGCATATTGCCTATGTTTTTCTCTTATTTTTGCTTATTTGTATGTCCACTATGTATATAGATGATTTCCAGAATACTTTGTGTGGGAATTTATGGAAGTGAAGTTTTGCTCCAGAGTGAATCAATTTATCCACAAAATGTTTGATAACTTACAATATATTATATTACCTACCTATATTTCTTAAAGTCAAGAGCTAGAGTCAATGTTTCTTAATTAATAAACTCACTAATAACTGATTGATTCAACTTAAGTTTCTGAAAATCTCATGACTTTGTTCTCCTAATACTAATTTATCTGCTGTTTAAGGTGTCACATTAACTACATCTTCTGAGGTATGAAAGTAAAATCTGTCTTTACAGGAATCTAAAGATGAGTGCATAATGTAGTTTCACTCTTTTGGTTTGGGAACTACATCTAGTATTGCTCCAGGGATTATTCCTGGCTCTCTACAATTAGGTAACACTCCTGGCAATGTAGAGGGGACATTATTTGACACTTCAAAAGGAACCTCAGTTGATGAATGCTTTTCCTCACTGCACTATTTCTTTTTTATTTCTTTTTTTTCTTTTTTTCTTTTTTTTTGTTTTTTGGGCCACACCCGGTGACGCTCAGGGGTTACTCCTGGCTATTCGCTCAGAATTTGTTCCTGGCAGGCTCGGGGGACCATATGGGGAACCGGGGATCAAACTGTGGTCCGTCCTAGGTTAGCACAAGGCAAGGCAGGCACCTTACCTCCAGCGCCACCGCCCAGCCTCTTTTTTTATTTCTTAAGTAAATCTTTATTTAAGCACCATGATTACAAGCATGTTTATAGTTGGGTTTCAGTTATAACAGGATACCTCTCTTCACAAGTACAACATTCCCACCGCTACTATTTCTTAGGTTCAAAGTGAATCATGTATTTTACAAATATTTTCTTGCCATATCTTGCCAATGACCAGAATTTTGTTTCAAGCCTATAGCTAAATAAGATTTTGTTATGGACAAAGGATGCATATATTTTACAATGGACAATATGAACTACTTAGTCCTTAGGACAGGACATTTCTTAGCATATATTCAGAAAATATGCATATTTAACCCAAATTAAGACATAATCGATTGGAAAAATAATAATGATAATTGGTCACAAGAAGTAGGACCAGAGAGATAGCATGGAGGCAAGGCATTTACCTTTCATGCAGAGGGACGGTGGCATCCCATATGGTCCCCTGTGCCTGTAAGGGGCGATTTCTGAGCATAGAGCCAGGAGTAACCCCTGAGCGCTGCCAGGTGTGACTCAAAAAACAAACAAACAAACAAACAAACAAAAAACAAAAAAAGAAGAGATAGCTGTCTGTTACACTTACATATACTGCTAGAGTCATATTCTTCTTATCCTTTCAGTTTTCAATATAGAAATTAGGCAATTTAAAAAGTCACCTATGCAATCAAATATTTAGTGAGACAGTTCCATTCAAACAAATGTCCTCTGATTCCAAATGTATTTCTACTTTTAAATGACCTGTAGCTTTCTTTGATGCAAGTTTTTTTGTCACTGTCCCAACAAGATGTTCACAAATAGAAAATAAAAACAACATCATTTTGTTCCTTGTTACATATTCATAAAAAATGGCCAATCAGAATGAGACTGCAGAGCAAGGAACTGTTAATTACCTATAGATCTAAGATTGTGTAAAACTTTAATTCGTATATTTATGTAACTATTTTTCATTACTAATGGGCATAAGCTACCTATGGCTTAAGCCTTATAGGGTGTTGCTATTCAAACTGAAGTCATAAGAGACCAATTAAATATTCCACTTCCATTAGCAAATATGATTTGTGTCCACTTCCCACTGCCATTCATAATTTTGAATTCCACTCTGCTTAAAATGTTCCCTATCAGCTTCAGTTGAATGATTTTTTGCAAGAATCTGTCTCTTTGAGATGTACCCTCAGGGTGATGGATTAGCATCCCTGATGGTGTTTGCTAAGTTGAAGCACATTAGCCTTTTCCATTTTCTCTCTTCCAGAGTGGAGGTGGGGAGTTCAGAAGCTATGCCTTCAGAACAGTTCTGAAATAGTCTGCCCCATGACAAAGCAACTGGAAAAACCTCAATTGCTGCCCATGAGAGCTACTCACGCCACGGGGTCAGAAGAGCAGCATTTTATGTTCCTTTGTAGAATAAACTGAATATTTTTATAAGAAACAAATCTTCCATCTATGATCCTGCTCCCATTAGTGGGTCAAAGCAAGAGCAAACCAGAGAGGCTTAATTTACTTAGGAGACATTCAGTATAAATACTATATTCCCTTGTGTGATGTTCTTGCTCTGTTAGTCTTAATACGTGCAAACAAAGACAACTTATTCAAAGTTTTGATATACGCAAGAACCATCCTTTTTATAACATGGTGATTCGTTTCGGCTGGTTGTCAAGAAAACCCAGAAAGCCTATAACAATACAGCATGCATTTACTTCTATAAAACTACTATACAATCTGTGATTGCTAACCCCACAAGTCGGAAAGTTTACCTTAACATTTGTGGGAAGCAGATGGTTTCCATCCACTGCCAACCTGTTGTTCCCAAAGCATTTTCCAAGAATTGTTTTTCAACCACAGCCACTAGCATAATTGGCCTTTCTGGTCTGAATAAACAAGAGAATGATCACTAATATGCATAAAAGCCAAATGTATCATAGCAAGCTCTGGGACACACACAGAACTGTAGATGGTCCAACACACAGAGAGCTGTGAACGATCCATTTCCGGTCTGTTTCTGAAGGCCATACAACTTTTCTGTCTCCTTGTCCATGGAGCCTTTCTCATTCTCAGTTGCATTTAGCTCTTTTTTACTGCAGCCATTGGTCTGGCTGGGTTCTAGATATTTTTCTCAAGCGAATAATAGGCAGAGTTTTGAAGAAAATCTGACCTAAGGACCTTCTGACTTAAGGATTTAGAACTTTAGCTACTCATTTTCTTAAAGACTTCATTCAGACTTTCATGGCTATAAATTTTATGGCTATGAATTCTTAACTCCTTTATGTTTTACCTTTCAAAAACTCATTTTCTGATTTTTATTATGCTTTGTGTTAGTTGAATATTGCTGATATTTTTTCCCTCAACTTATACTCTATTGGAATTATTGTTTTTTTTTTTTACTTTCTGCTTTAGACAATTATAGATTCACAGAAATTCATAGAAGGTGGGCACAAGGGCCCCTCATCTAGCTTTTCTCAATGTTAACATCTTTCATAATTATAGTGCACTCTACAAACCTGGGAACTGAC
Source organism: Crocidura indochinensis (assembly GCA_004027635.1). Taxonomy (NCBI): domain Eukaryota; kingdom Metazoa; phylum Chordata; class Mammalia; order Eulipotyphla; family Soricidae; genus Crocidura; species Crocidura indochinensis. The sequence continues at coordinate 54,306 of PVKC010001058.1, forward strand.
ATTGAGCAACCTAATGAGCTTACAATTTACCAGTTTTTGATGTACTCATTTTTGTGTGTTCTGACTTAAAAAATAAACATTGTTAGTATTCTTCTTCCCTTCAGGATGGCTGAGTCATTTATTAAATATATGTATGAGACATTGTCAGATAATACACATGAGCTTGTACAGTTGATCATCGTATAAGTCCTTTCAAGAGGAAATTACATTATTCATTTATTCATGAGAAATTCAAGCAAACTTCAAAGAAATCAAATGAAATTCTTAAGAACATCAAAGAATGACCTGACACAAAATAAGTATTCACCATATTGTTTGCCAAGCCATCCAATTTTTGAATAACCAAAAAGTCTATTTATTTTTTGTTTATTTGTTTGTTTTTAGGCCATAATAGACAATGCTTAGGGATTAATTTTATATTTACACTCTGGAATCACTCCTGGCAGTGCTTGTGGGACCACCTGGAATATGTGGGAAATGAACCCTGATCAGTCACATTCTAGGCAAGCATGCTGTCTGGTATATTAATACTGGGTCCCATGAACTCTGTTCCGATGCCCTAATTTTATATCAAACTTAAAATAATCCTCAGGTTTGCAAGGATCTCTATATTCTAGCTTCTAACTCATAACTTATACTGATCAGTGTGCTCTGTGCCTTTCTATTCTAACATCTGATAGGGGAATGAAAAAGCCCAGTGAAAA
>PVKC010001059.1:0-26225 GCA_004027635.1 Crocidura indochinensis
GGATTCGAACCGATGACCTTTTGCATGAAAGGTAAACGCCTTACCTCCATGCTATCTCCTGGGCCCACAATATGAGCTTTTATTTTTTAAAACAATGAGATGTAAACTCAAAGATGATAGAGGAATAGTATTACATTTTAATGCTTTTGATAAAGTCTATCATGTAATAAGTGTGACTAACACTGAATATCTGAAAAAACTCAGACCAACCATTATTAGAAATGCTATATCTGGCAGCCGGAGTGGTGACGCAGTGGGAGGACATTTGCCTTGCACTCACTGACCTAGGAGAGACTGCGTTTTGATTCACCTGCGTCCCATATGGCTCCCCAGGCCAGGAGTGATTTCTGAATGCATAGCTGGGAGTAACCCCTGAGTGTCATTGGATTTGGCCCAAAAACAAACAAACAAACAAAAAAGACATGCTGTATCTGGTCTTGTTCTGTGTATTACCTTACATTAAATAAAATTTTAGTTTATAGATGAAATATAGTTCTGTATTTTTCTGCACAGTTGTATTCATTACAAGTTCTTTGTGTAAATGATCAATAAAAATATGAGCATATTTTCTCTCCTTCTATTCTCTTTTGGGTTTGATTTCTGTCCTTTCTCCAGTTATTTGAGAGGTATGCATATGTTTTGACTTGGACTTGTTCTTCTTTGTTAATGTAGGTCTGCAATGCTATCTCTCTGAGAAAAAAAGGAAACAATGTTCAAAAAATACCAGATAAGAGATGAAAGGGGAGAAATTAATATGGACTGACCCTTCTCTAATTAAAAATATAATGAAAAAAAAACTATGCACATTTTTGTGATATTAAGCTTGAGAACCTAGAAGAAATAGTTATATTCTGGGCCAGAGTGATAACACAGTCCATAGGGTATTTGTTTTGCACGTGGCTGACCAAATTTTGATCCCAGTTATCCCAAATGGACCCCTGAGCACTACTAGGAATGACCTTTGAATACAGAGCCTGGAGTAAACTCTGAGCTCCAACAGGTGTGACCTAAAAACAAACAAACACAGAGAAATAGATCGTTAGCCATATAGTCCCCAAAGTTGAAGTAGGATGAAGTAAAACCTACACAGGCCAATTTTTAATTCCTCTTCCTTGAACACTTCATTTATCTCTTCTTTCTCTTTTTTCTATTTTTCTTTCTCTTCCTTAAATCATCTAATTCGTCTCCCTTTCCTCCAATTTCTCTTTCCCATTTTACTCTTCCCTCAACCTCCATCCTCCCATCGGACTGAAATTTACTTTCATTTAACCCTCTTGACTCGAGAAACTCAAGGTTTTAGTAATATTTGCAGTTCCTGAGTTAATAAGAGCGATGGCATTTTCAATGAACTACATAACAACGTTTAGTGATCTAACTGCACCACAGTGTGGTAAAACCTGTGAAGTGCTACTTTTGGCCATTTATTGCTCTGAGACAGTCAACACAGCTCAAACTACCAGAACAGTATTATCTCATTCACTGGGAGATCTTTTATGAGAAGAAAGTAAAGTAATGAATAGATCAAAAACAAATAATTGTACAATTAACCCATGAAATTCTCTTCAGCCCATACTTTTCTGTTAGTCTTTATATCAGAATCATTATAAACTGTGCAGCTTTTAGCATCTTAGTTTGAAATTGTTTAAATTAGGTTGTTCAATAATACTGATTATTTTTAGTAGTGCTAACTCTATAATTAGTTCTGAGTACAGTGAAGTTAAGAAGGGCATTTCTTCTCTAATACACTTACTGAGATATTTACTGGTAATTATGGTGCATGGCATTGTTCTCTTCAGTTGTGGGTTTTTCTGTGCTGTTTTCAGGAGTCTTTGTTAGTAAGTAATCCATGACAATTGATTTTCATTAGATATAGCATGAGGACTAGTGACTTCTTTGCCAACAACTGACCTGAGACAAACTGCAATCTTTGCAGTTTGTTGGAGTTGTTGTTGTTGTTGTTTTATGTAATCTGATTCAAATTTTATGTCCTTGTCATTTCTTTATTTAGAGACATTTTTAATTAGTATTAGTCACAGTAATTAAGGGCGATTCACTTTTTCAATTGATTTCTATTGCTTATAAAGTGCCTCATTAAGTGTCAGTACAGTTTAGATTCCCAGTTCTAGAAGTTGGCATAAACAAGTGTCTCTGTAAATGGACAGTGCATAATACAAGCATTTCTAATTTGATTGGTCATGTTCATTCTAGCCTGGAATTCAACTAGTGAAACACATGTACAAGTTATAAATTTTAATGACCCCTTAAAAGTGAAATAAAATTTTGATTTTTCTCTTTTATGAATCAAGTCTTTTATTTAAAAAAATTAAACGTCAAATGCAGCCATTTCTCTTTTCAGTTAACTGAGAGATGTACAGTAAGTGCAAACAAATAGCTAGAAATCTTTTGCTTGCAGTATGTTGCAGTTTAGGTTTGAAACAGTAGCTGAAGATGAGGTGGGGATTCTATTAGTGCAGTTACATTACTATATATTTCCTGAGTCTCTGTCTTCAGCTGCTCATTAGTATATTATAGAAGATTCATTCATGTAGATAAACATTTTTATTTTATAGCTGGTCTAAATGTTTATTCATTCTTATGTCTTTTTTTATTGTTGTTTTTTGGGCCACACCCGGCAGCACTCAGGGTTTACTCCTGGCTGTATGCTCAGAAATCACTCCTGGCAGGCTCCGGGGACCATATGAGATGCATTCTGGATGCAAGGCAAAACACCTTACCTTCAGGCTATCTCTTTGGCCCCCTTCTTAAGTCTTTTAACTTATGTGTTATACAACTCTTGTAGTTCAAAAATATTGGACATTTTGCATAATAAGGAATAAAAATTTTAACTTTACTTAAATTTCATTATGATTTATATCTATAAATTTACACAGGCATTAATATAAATAAAAAATAAAAAATAAATAATAAAATAAAATAGTTCCTGGTCATTTGTTATTAAATATTAATGTAAACAAATTTTAAAGGAAATATAAATCTATTTTCATTTTCGGAATGACTTCTTTTAAGATTTTATGAATCTATTTTCTTCATGTCATTTCATTTTTCTTTATCTCTTACGTGCACACACTTTTATGTAAGCAAAATGGAAAATGCTATCTTTTGTCTTTGTCTGAAATTTATCTGAAAACACGACAAATTTATTTGTTCAGTTTATTACTAAGCTTTCTTGATAAAAAAATTGCTTTATAGGTTTGGAAAGTTTCTGTGTTCTAGTTGATTTTATTTAAAGATTTTATTTTGTAAGGTCACAGGATACTACGGTAGGTTAGGAGCTCTGACCAGAATTATCCTTTAATAAACATGGAATAAGCACTGAGTAGTACCAGGTGAAAACAAAGCCAAAAATTAAGTTTTTATTTCTTGATTAACTCCAACAATATCTCTAATCCAGTAGTTTTATTTTCCAAGGATTTTCTTGCTCTATTTGTCTCTATATACTACCTCTCTACAGATGGTCCCTGACAGAGTATGATTCTTTCTTTTTGTGGTACTCCTTGAAGTTCAGGTATACACAGTTCTTTCTGTTAATACAATTGATGCTTACTAAGTCCAGCAGAATATGCATCTGAGACCTGGTTCCCATTTTATGCTTCTCACCAACAGAAAAGATTGGCTTTTTCTGACTTGTATAGAAAAAGATCACTCAATAGACTATATGGTTTTTATATTGTTTGAATAACCAAGAAGAGAAGGTCTTTATATGGAATTTTTAGTGGCCCAGCCTTTGCCATTCTTTTCTAAAGTTCCTGTAGTTTAAAATTTTCTCTCTAGGAAACTAACAGAAAAATCTTCCACTAGAGCTTAGCTTCCCATCTAGCACAGAGGTGGGAAAAAATCCCACATAGTTGTTTGTAAGAATTTGGACCCATTATTCATAGCCTCCAAATGCTACTTGATTTTCAACACTGGAAGCTGCCAGCTTTAGCAAAAAGCAATTAGAATTATCCAGAAATATTTGTTGAATTTTCTCAAATCACAATTCCAAGAATTAACCATCCTGCGTTATAAGAAAATATTTTTTCTTGTTTATATTAACATTAACTTTCTAAAAAAAATTTGTTTCATCACAAATCTGGTTAGTTACCTATGAACCTTCATATGAAACTTGAACTAAAAAGAAAATAGCAATGATAAAAGTTAGAAGCTTAATTAAAATGCTATTATTATATGCTATTCCATTAAAAAGCTAAAGATTTTTATATATGGTTTTTGCTTCCTAAATATGGTAATAGGTAAAGTTTCATAGATAACTCAACAGACTAGAGATTTGCATTACATGCAAGAAATCTAGGTTTAATCCTTTACTTCCCAAACCAAAGTTGTTTAATTTTTCGACTTTTTTTTATCTCTTGATCAGTATCTGTATTGCATACTGGTCCATGGAGCAGCAACTATAACCACATAAGTGGACCAGTGATTTTCAGTCTTCTGAACTTGAGGATTGGCACTGGTCTATTGACTTGTGGTTGAAGAACACCCAATTTATGGACTCATATATTTTCTGTGGAAACATTCTTGTTAAAGCAGCTATCTTACTAACATTTTTCTTCTATCATCTCTTCCCAAATATAGTATACCATAATTCTATCCATTCTAGATGTCCTAAAATATACAAAATTTGTTTCTACCAAGTTTTTATAGTATCATTTAGTTACTAATATACACAGCAAGCATCTGTTAAAGTCAGAAACTGGACATGATATAAAAATGTGTTACCACTGTGTGGTGGAGTCATCCAATCATCTTTAGTATGAATATGGTTAGACCCTTATATCCCACTATTACTTCTGTTTGCCAGAGCACTAGGATTTTTGAAGTGCAGAGGACTGGAAAATCAACAGACAGCTTTTCTCCACACATTGCTCCATTTTTGCTAAACCTCTGGAGGCACAATTTGCATAAGCAATGGATGGTGGAATATCACTTCTCTCATCCAATCCCCTCTCATTTCACCAATTCAGATGTTTTGCTTTATCACTAACCTTTTTTCAGCATACCAGTTCAGAGGTTTCTCCTTTTTAATTGGGACCACTGGGTTAAAGTGTCCAGAACCCATCCCAGTGAACGGGGAGTGTTCCAATATGGATTCTCCAGTGGCCCATCAACATCACAAAACTAGAGGGACTGAGAAATTTAGTTGATGAGCAGCTGAAATTGAGACACATCGAAACCTTATTTTCTGAATGGAATTCCCCCATATTTGTTTTTTCAAAATGATCAGGTAGCTGGGAACTTTTATCTGATTGAAGAACTGTCAATGCATTTATAGTTCCTATAGGGAAATTACAGAATGGCTTACCTTCACCAGTAGTCATTCCAAAAACTGGCTTTTAATAATAATTGACTCAAAAGACTGCTTTCATAATATTTCCATTCACCCAAAAGGCAGAATTCACTTTGCCTTTTCAGTTCCTTTTCTCAATAATAGAGCCCCTATGCTGCAGTTTCAATAGATGGTTTTGCTTCAGGGCATGGAAATCTCACCCACCATATCTCAATATTTTGTAGATATGATCTTACATCCAGTTCACAAAAGTTTCTCCAGGCATATTTGGTACACTATATGGGTGACATTATAATGGCCTGGTCTACGGTTGAGAATTACAATGTTTGTATAAATATGTTATCAATTGCTTTCAAGGTGCTGATTTAACAATAGCCACATAAAATTCAAACTTTTCCTCCATTTCAATACTTGGTCTCATATTGGAGCATATTTCCATGCATTCCCAAAAGATTTATATTCATCAAAAAATACGTATAAGGACTTTTAATGATTTTCAAAAACTCTTAGGTGATATAAATCGCATCTATCCTTTTAAATGAGATTTCAAACTCTGAATGCAACCGTTTATTTTATACTCTGAAGGGATATCTGGACTTCAATAGCCCTATATGTTTAACTCAAATAATCCAAGAGAAATTGAACTTTTTCATGGGCTACCTCTAAAGTCCTATCTTTCCAGGCTCATATCTGGAGAGAAGGTGTGACTTTTAATTTTTGCAACTCCTCATACTAGGGCTGCAATAGCTCAACTATCTGGGTCTCTAGAATGAATTTATTTACACAACTAAACTTCTTTAATTTTTCTGAGGATAACCTCACAGCTACAGAAAGACACTTTAAAGAAGATACTCAGGTACCAAAACCAATCAATTCACATATTTGGGTAAAAATAGATAATGAATGGATTGCTGGTAATCTCATTTGAGGAAAAGGATATGCTTATGTTTCTGCAGATGGCAACCCTTCCAAGAAACTCTGGTTCCCACTATGCCTTGTCAGATGCAGGATTCACACAAATAATAATAATAATAATAATAATAATAATAATAATAATAATAAACTAAGACACTGGTGCATGATAAGACTGTAAACCTCCCCTCAGACCCAGATTACTTAAAAGGACGAGAGGAAACACTGTGACCTTGATAGGTAACCGGTACAATAAGCTCAAATCACCACTAAGGCAGAGACTATTTGGAGTGGAAACAACCATTTCCAGGACATTGGTTCTGTAGATGAGGGAACTTGTCCTGCTCTCACTGAATTTCATAATTTAGAAAACTCTTGTTACATAATTCAATATTATAATGCCTCTATAATATTCCAAATTTGACTGATTACTTTAACTAGAACTATTACAGGAAGGATATTAACAGGTCAAATCCATTGGGAAATAAAGGCAAAGTGGAAGAAGAGTTTGGTAAAATTATAAAAGCCTAGGGGCAGAACACAGGGATATCAACTCAAGAAACTTTAAAATATTCATTGGAAAGCTAAAAGACCAGTTTGTAGAGTACAATTAACATGATCCACATGAATTACTTCTATTCCTGATAGATGGTCTTTATCAGGACTTGAACAAAGCTGATAGGCATAAAAGACATATAGAGGAAAATAGTGATCATTTTTTTTTGACTCAAAAGTGGCAAACCAAGCTTGGCAGAGATACAAGCAGTCTAATGAGACCATCATTGATACACTTTTCCAAGGCTAGCTCAAATTCACAGTACAATGCGTCATCTGCCACCAAGAATCTTAGACAGTTGAGATCTTTAATCATTTGACCTTGCCATTGACATCTGCAGAAATCTAATTTGTTTATCTTTGCTTCTACATGCTTATACAGTGGTGCTACCTTTTTAAAGATACCTTCATCTTCAATACCATGGAATGTTCTGCCTACAGTTTCTTCTATAAATCTTATAGTTTCAGGCCTGACATCAAGGTCTTGGGGGGAGCACACAGGGAGGTGCTTGGGTTGGTTACTCCTGGCTCTGCACTCAGAAATAACTCCTGGTAGGCCCAGAGAATCATATAGGGTAATGAGAATCAAACCTAGATCTGTCCTGGGTGGGCTGAATCCAAGGCAAATTCCCTACCACTGAACTTTGCTCTGGCCTCTAATATCAAGGTCTTGAATCCATTTTTATTTGACCTTCATGCTTGCAGTTAGAGAGGTCTGAGTTTGCTTTTTTGCATGTAGTTGATCAATTATCTCAACATAACTGGTTGAAGAGATGCTCCTTACTCCACTTTGTATTTCTTTCCCCTTTATCCAAGATTGATTGAATATCTGATAGTCAGTTTGAGAACATTCAAATCTATACCACTGATATAAGGTCTGTGTTTATTCCCAAACTTGGTAGGTAAGAGAAAGAATGCCCCTAGAGGAACATAAATTTATAAACAAAATCTTTTAAAAGCTATCAAAAAGTATAACAAAAGTTTTAATAGTCTTTGCTACTATTTTTCAAACTTATTTTTATCAAGTATCAACCTCAATAAAGGTATTAATAGTATTATATGATCTTTCTATTGTCTTGTGGAAATTAAAAAAATTTTTTTTTGGTTTTTGGGTCACACCCGGCAGTGCTCAGGGGTTACTCCTGGCTCCATGCTCAGAAATTGCTCCTGGCAGGCACAGGGGACCATATGGGGCACCAGGATTCGAACCGATAACCTTTTGCATGAAAGGCAAACACCTTACCTCCATGCTGTCTCCCAGGTCCGGAAATTAAAATTTTTGCTACATTCTCTAAAATGTCTACACCACCAAGTAGAGAATCTGACTTCCTGATTTAGACTATTTCTATGTGAACCCATGTTGTGCCTCTGTTGATCATAGCTTATTTTTTATAGTAGTTGCAAAGTCTCTGGTTAGTTTTTCAGTATAGAATTTGACCTGCAATTAACAATTAAAGGGATAAAGGAATGACTTGCCAACATTTCTTCCTTTTTTTTGGTGCCGAAACTTGGGATCGAACATTTCTTCTTACTTTGACAAAATCAGACAATTGCTTTTTCTCTTGTTACTTTTCTAATCCCCTGATTTTTAAAGTACTCTTAGAATGAATAACTTGTAAATATTTTGTTCTCTGAATTTTAGATAAGAAATTAATATAACACCTATTTATTGAGGGCTTTGAGTAAAAGCGGCTCTGAGGTTTCAGAAATGAACACAGTGCAATACTCAAATATTTGCCCTTCTAAATGAGATAATTAATTACAGTAAATTATGATATTAACAACAAGATAGCATGGGGTGAAGTAGATATTAAAAGCACATGCAAGTCTCCTCAGAAACAGGAGACAGCCTAATGTTATGCAAAACAACTAAGAAGTCTTTTATATGTTCATTTACTCTCCTGTAAATGCTTATTTTAGTACTAATATTACCATTTGTACCATCTTTTATATAAGAAGAAAAATAAAATAAAAATATTGTACCTTTCTCAACCATAGTAGTAATTGATATACTTTTTTTTTTACCTTTTGATGTATTATTTTTATAATATCTTTATTTAAGCACCATGTTTATAAACATGTTTGTAGTTGGATTTCAGTTATTAAAAAATAGTGTCCACCTTCACCAATGCAACCTTCCCACCACCAATGACCACCATCTCTTTCTTCTCCCACCCCCTGCCTGCATTTAGACAGGCACTCTACTTCTCTCACTCACTACCATTGTCATGATAGTTGTTTAGTTGTTTCTCTAACTGTACTCACCACCCTTTGTGGTAAGTTTCATATTGTGGCTGGTCCTTCCAGCCCTCATTTCTATTATCTCTGGGTATTATTACAATAATGCTTTTTATTTTTATTTATGGTTTTTTGGGTCAGACCCAGTGGTGCTCAGAGTTTACTCCTGGCTCTGCACTCAGAAGTTGCTCTTGGGAGACTTGAGGGAACATATGACATGCCGAGATTCAAACTATTGTCGGTCCTGGATCGTTTGTATGCAAGGCAAACACCTTATCATTGTGTTATCTCTCTGGACCATCTTTTATTTTTCTTAAGTCTCATAGATGAATGAAACTATTCTGTGTCTTTCTCTCTCCATCTGACTTATTTCACTTATTTCACTTATTTCACTTATTTCACTTATTTCACTCAGAAACTCAGTTTCCATATTCATCCATGTATAGGAAAATTTTATGACTTCATTTTTCCTGAGAACTGCATAGTATTCCATTGTGTCTCTGTACCACAATTTCTTTAGCCACTCATCTGTTGTCAGGCATCTTGGTTGTTTCTTGATTCTGACTATTGTAAATAATGCTGTAATGAGTATAGGTACAGAAGGCATTTTTGTATTGTGTTTTTGTGTTCCTAGGGTGTTTCCTCTGGAGTGGTATAGGTGGATCATATGGAAGCTCAATTTCAAGTTTTCTCAGGAATTTCCATATTGTTTTCCATAGGGACTGTAGTTTAGACACTGATGTAAAACGTGACTAATGATAGAACTTCATACACACAATAATCTAAGACCACTTCCTCCATCTGATTTTTCAATTTCTTCTGCTATTGTTTCAAGCTCTCCATTTCTCTTCCTACTACAGACATTATAAACTCAATTCTATACATACATGATCAGATTATATAGCTTTGGAATATTTGTTATTCTATTGCTATATTATTTACATCCCACATAGGAGAAAAATAATTCTCTATTTCTTTCCGACTGATTATTTTTAAAAACATAATACTCTCCAGTTTTATCATGTTGAGGCAAATTTAATGATTCTCTTTTGTTATAGTTAAGTAATATTACATTGTGTACATGTTCCATGGCTTCTAAATCTAGTCATCTATTCTTGTATATTGGTTGTCTCCAGATTTTGGTTATTGTGACTACTGTTGTAACAATCTAGAAGTGTAAATGTATTTTATTTTGTTTTTCAAACACACATGGACACGCTCAGGGTTTATTCCTGTCTGCACTCAGGTATCACTCTTGGTGGGCTCAACAGATCCTATAGGGTATCAGGAATCAAATCCAGATTGACTTGCAAGGCAAGTGCCCTACCTACTGTACTTTTACTCCAGCCCCACAAATATTTTTTCAGAATACAGTGTTTAGGCTCTTGTGGGAGATGCCAAGAAATTGTACTACTGGATCATATGTAAATTTAATTCTTAGTTTTTTGAGAAGTGACCATATTGCTTTCCCAAAAGGTTGAAACAGTTGACATTCCCAAAGCCATATATTAAAATACTTTTATCTCTTCACATATACTCTAACAAAATGCATAACACTTTTTTTCAAATACCTATTAGTTATATTTTCTCCCAGCCTGTGATTTATTTTTATTCTGTTAATAGTTTTTTTTTCTGGTACAGAAGCTTCTTAATTTATGTGGTTCTATTTGCTTATCTTTGCTTGTATTTTCTGAGTCTATGACATTGAAACTTTTTTATTAATATATTTATTTAAACACCTTGATTACAAATATGATCGTAGTTGGGTTTCAGTCATGTAAAGGACACCCCCTTCACCGGTGCAACACTCCCACCACCAGTGTCCCAAATCTCCCTCCTCCTTAACCCACCCCAGTCTGTACTCTAGACAGGCTTTTCATATCCCTCATTCATGATAGTTTTATGATAGTTCTCATTGTAGTTATTTCACTAACTCACTCATTACTCTTTGTGGTGAGCTTCATGTTGTGAGCTTGGACCTTCCAGCCCTCCTCTCTTTGTCTCTGAGGATTATTGCAAAAATGTCTTTTATATTTTTTAAAAGTCATAAATGAGTGAGACTATTCTGCATCTCTCTCCCTCCCTCTGATTTATTTTACTGATCATAATAGATTCTATATGCATCCATGTATAGGAAAATTTTATGATTTCATCTCTCCTGATGGCTGCATAATAGTTCATTGCATATATGTACCACAGTTTCTTTAACCATTTATCTGTTGAAAGGCATCTTGGTTGTTTCCAAAGTCTGGCTATTGTAAATAGTGCTTCAATGAATATAGGTGTGAGGAAGGAATTTTTGTATTGTATTTTTGTGTTCCCAGTGTATATCCCTAGGAGTGGTATGGCTGGATCATATAGGAGCTCAATTTTCAGGTTTTGGATGAATCTCCATATCTCTTTCCATAAAGGTTGGACTAGATGGCATTCCCACCATCAGTGAATAAAAGTTTCCTTCTCTCCACATCCCCGCCAGCACTGCTCGTTCTCATTCTTTGTGTTGTGCACCAATCTCTGTGGCATGAGATGGTACCTCATAGTTGTTTTGATTTGCATCTCCCTGATGATTAGTGATGTGGAACATTTTATCATGTGCCTTTTGACCATTGTATTTCTTCTTTATCAAAGTGTCTGTTCATTTCTTCTCCCCATTTTTTGATGGGATTAGATGTTTTTGTCTTGTAAAGTTCTGTCAGTGCCTTGTATATTTTGGATATTAGTCCCTTATCTGATGGGTATTGGGTGAATAGTTTCTCCCACTCAGTGGGTAGCTCTTGTATCCTAGGCACTGTTTCCTTTGAGGTGCAGAAATGACATTGAAACTTAAAGATACCTCCAGATTCAATGTTATGAAGGGTTCTGCCGATATATTTCTTGGTATTATTTATGAATATATGAATGATGTTGAGGTCTTTTGGGTTTGTTTTGAGGTCACAATCCAGCAGTGATCAAGACTTACAGATTCCTGACTCCACAGTCAGGGATCATTTCTTGCTGGGTTTGAAACATTCTTTATATATTCTTTCATATTTATGCATAAACATAATTAAAATTAATGGTGCAAGGCAAGATATCTACAGCTGTCCTATTTTCTAGTGTTTTATAATAAGAATTTAAAAAATGTAATTTAAAGAATATGTATCACATAGTTATATGGTTGATCATGATACATTTGTTTCCAGGTAAGTGGAGGTAAAAATGATTAAATAAGACAACAAAGAAAAGAAAACAAAAAGAGAGAAAGAATTAAAGAAAAAGAAGGAATAGGAAAAATACAACAAAAGCAAATACTTGAAAATTATTGTATCTCCAATGAGGTCATTAAGTCACTGTCAGAATGTTTAGTAAGCTCTTGTTGCTAGTTGATGGTTTTGCTACTTCATTTGTTTCTGAACATTAGGTGGCTACAGAGACACATTTGCATCTAAATTGGTGTATTTCTACTGGAATAATAGTTTTAAACCAAAATGGAGTTGATGCTTGGCCTCATTGTGGCTGGTATGATCCAGGAATTCAAACACTTTTGCTTATACTACAGCTTTTATGGGGCATGCTTTCAGTTGCCAGGTCTTCTGGAAGTATGAGAAAGTGGGGGAGAGGGTGTTTGGATTCGCTTCAAAAAAGAGTCCTAGCAATATCAGCCCAAGTTGCTGAAATACCTGAGGTTTTGATCAGATTGGTGTCTTTGTAGAGAGCTGTAGAAGGGTGGTAAAGGAGGGCCATTGATGAAGCTGCTATTGTGGTGATGGGTGCGGCAGTTGTACTCATAATTTTTCCAGCTTTGTTTACATCTCTTTTAAGAATAATTTGAGTCTATTAGTTGACTGGGTGCAGAATGGTAGCTGTGTTTGTGGATCTGATATCAAGGTTTTGAAACCATTTTGAATTGTTGCCTAGATCGTACAGCTGTTAGAGTGTTTGTCGCACGTGCAACCAACTTTCCCAAGAGCCACCAAGGAGTGAATTCCAAGCACACCACTGATATGTGAAAAAAAAAAAGGCTAAAAATTTGAATATGCATGATATGATATAAGGTCTGATTACTGTACTTGTTTTTAATTGGGTCCACATCTGGTGGTGCACATGTATTATTCCTGGCTCTGCGCTCTGGGCCTCTTTGGTGGGCTCAGGAAACCATAATAAATGATATACCAGAAAGTTTTGCGGTGCTTTGTGGATATTCAATGTTAGGTGTAGGGAGTTGCACTTTTAAGTGTTGTATGTTGAGTAGCATTTGAAAATGGTTTGGAAGAGTAATATTCCTTATATGCTTCATATTTCATGGATAAACATCATTAAAATTAATTAAATTTGGTTATTATAATTTTTATATTGAAAACTATCAAAAGTAGATTTAAATGAAATTAAAAATGACTATCTCCCAACAGAAACATCAGTATATATTTGTATATAAAGACATAAAAATGAACTGGAGGTTAAATTTAATTTTAATTGTAACATTTTTTATTGATCTAATAGTTTTGATATCTGCAATATTAATTTAGATGACCAAATAAAACAGTCTTGTAAGGGAACAGACATGCACATCTTTAAATATATTTTAAAAAATCTTATAAAATTTCTAGAATTGTTTTGTTAGGATAACTATGCATTTTAAATGCTGATATGTAAGGAGAAATTTTAAAGGAGCTAAGGTGCTTAATTTGCTTGGAGCCAACTCTGATTCTCTGAAAACTGCCAGGAGAAGCCTCTGATTAAAGAACTAAGAATAAACCCTATGCACTGTCGAAAGTGGTCCTTGAAAACAAAATCAAAACAACGAACATAAAACAATGACATACACATTTAGTTGTTTTGGGGGCTGCTCCTGGTGGTGCTTAAGGCTTACTCCTGGCTCTTTGTTCAAGGATAACACTTGAGGGTATTTGGAGGATTATATGCAGTATCATGGATAAAAGGAAGATTGACTACATGCAAGGCAAAAACCGTAACTCCTGTAGGTTGCCCCCAGACATATCTGTCTTTTTAATAATAATTTTTATTTTGACCAAAGTGGATTACAAATCTTTCACAGTAATATTTTAGGCACATAGTGACATTGAATCAGGGCCATTCCCACCACCAATGTTTTCTTACCTCCACCCCTGTTCCCAGCATGCATCCCAAACTCCCCTTCTTTACCCCCCAACCCCCGGGTTGCTAGTATAAATGGTCATCTCTGTTTCTAGCTTATTGTAGATTGGGTATCGATTCTGTTGTCATTAGCTCTGGATTTGGTGTTTAAGTATGATCATTGTTTATTTCTACATAATTTTCATATGACTGTTTAGTCTTGGTACCCTCCATTATTCCCCCCTTAATTTGTGAGGCGGAACAAGATGGTTCAAGTTATGTGGTTCTGTTTGAGGGAAGGAAAAAGATAAAATGGGGCAAAAGTCAAGCAATCAAAAAATGGGAGAAGTCTTTCTAGAGGCTATAAATATTAATTTAAGAGAAGAAAGGGAAAAAGGAAGAAAAACCATAACAACACACACAAAAAATCAAACAAAAACCCCCCAAAGCACCACAGCAATAAAGACAACAACCACACAATAACCATGGTCTTGAAATAAAAAACAAAACAAAGCACAAACAAACAAAAAACAAACAACAATAATAACAAAAAAAAGTTGTGCTTCTCTCTTTTTTTTTTTTTTTTTTTTTACATAGGCACAGTAAATTTTGGGAAGATGAGAAAGGGAATTCCCTTGGCCTAAGAGATACAGGGTTTCTCCATCCTTGAAGTATACTGTCATGAGAATAACTACAGGCTCCGTACATATTCTTTTACTCTCCTCTAGGTCCTTTTGTGTCTGGAAACTGTCTGCTCTGTCCAGGATGATAAAATCAGGCCTCTGTAGCTAGAGATCTTGGTATTTGCAAAGGTCATAGGATGGAGCCTAGGATGGAGTCTTTCTTTACAGTTCTAGTTCTGTTCCATCACTGTTGTTTTGATCATTCTTATCTAATTGGTGATCTTAGTTTTTGCACTGATCCTAGGATGAAGCCTAGGACAGACAATATTATTAAGATCTAAAAGTCTACAGCTGAGCAGCATCTTTAGGTTTAAAGTCGTCTTTAGGTTTAAAGATGAAGGATGCTGCTCAGCTGTAGACTCTTAGAAATATAGGTATGTGGGCTTGGAGTTGTTTATAGTAGTATAAAATAATAATCTTATAAATAATAAATATAAAACAACAATTTTATACATAATTTATAAATATGAAATAGTAATTTATGCATGATGTTATAAATAAACTTAAAACATTTTAAAGTAAAGTTATACCAGCAGTTTTCACATTATTAGAATGGCAACTATTGCCTGGAACATGTGTGTATGTAGTAAGAATAGACAAGAATTTGGGAAAATGGACAACTTTTTTTAGACGACATTTTTCTCTGTTTGCTAATATCAAAAAAGTATGTATGCATTCATGAGGATGTTCTTAGGGTTTTAGAGTATAGCAATAATATTGCTAGTTCAGTGAATATATCTGACAAATAAAAATTCTTATTTTTACAATGTGGCTTATTTGAATTAAATTCCAATTATCTGAAAAGGTTATCTGAAATCCTATCAGCAATAATACTGTAAACCACAGTGAAAAAACATGTATGTATATATTTTTAAAAAGCACTTCTTATAGAAGCAGACTTGTTGGTAGAAGGTAAATGAGGGGACATTGATGAAGGGAAATGAACACTGGTAAAGGGACTGGTTTTGAAACATATGCCTGTAATCCAATCCTAAATAACTTTGTGACTAATTCAAATGATTTTTTAAAAATTATTTTGAATTTACTTGGCCTTGTGGTATTTTTAAAATGATTTATTCTTCTAGAATTTCTTTGCCATAAGTCTGTGAGCTATTTTAAGTGTTTAAGCCACAAGAAATAATTAAAAAGTTTCAGAAAAGGAATTCATAGACTTCATAGAACTATACACTAAAGATATTCTAAAATAATTTTATTCAGTAAATAATAGGCCTATGTCTCTATTTTTACTTTCTTGGGTGTCCACTGAATAGAAGCAGTAAAAGGAGGCTTCACTATGGAGAAAGTTTGTTTCAATGATTATTATTAAGGAATTTTTATTTTTGAGAATTTGACAAGTCAGAATGATTACATTAAAATGACATTTGTAAGCACATTTAAGAATAATGCTGATTTACCTTTGAAGTAAGCACATGTTTAAAATTTACTTAAGCTAAGCAATTTTTTAGAAATTTCATTTATAATTTCTACCTCTATCACCTATTCATCTCTTTTGAATTAACTTGATTCTTTGGAAATTGATATGGGTGAGAATAGTGTGATATATACAAATGAAAATAAAAGGAATAGTCACCAATGTTCATTCTGCTTGAGTTGAGAAAGACAGTTGTTTCTATATTGGAAACTGTCCTAAGGGTGATAGAATAAAATGAAATGTTGGATCAAAGAAAACTGACCCAAAATAATTAATACAAACTTAGATTTATCATTGTCTAGTTAGACACACAATTTCTCCGAGCCTCTGTCCTTCCACAAATTACCTGGGAAAAGTGGACAATGTAGTTACATGGCAAGATAGTTGGGAAAAAAAAACAAATGTGTATACAATGCCATGTCTCATAAGTTTCCTTCCTATTCAGACAAATGTGAATAGGTCCTTAAACAAACATAGAAGGTCCTTAAAGAACATATTGTCATTAGAATTTTTTTCTAAAAATATTTTATAATATTTATGTACCATAAAGCATTTATTTTCTCCTTATAATTAATCTATTAGTCATAAAAGTTTTACATTTTTTTTTAAAATTCCAAAGATTTATTCTATTCATGTAAATTATATATTAATTATATAATTGCTACTCTAAATTTAGCAACTTGAAGATTTTTAAAGGAACTAAACTGCTGCTGCAAGGGTCATGTACTGTTGCTAACTAGCATTATAATCTGGTTTGTTACTCATGACAGTTAATTAATATTCAGTAATTATTTATATGTAAGGGTCTTGATTTTTGGACTAAAATAAAATTACATGGAAGGAAGAAGAGGAAAACTATATGTTTGTAGGTAATTACACTTGAAAATTAGAAAACATTAACCAAGAACAACTTGGTGCATATGTGTATGCTGGCACAAAGATTTCTATCCATTATATAAGTGCATTCTTCCGGAAGTTACTCTAACCTTCTGAATCTTAGCTTCCTCACCTGAAAAGCAGGTAAACTCTGGCCTCCTACGTGTTTGGTGGATATAAATGAGTGAATTTATGTCATTTCCTACATCAATGAAATAATTACTTATTACCATGATTTTGTTGCCATAATTAAATATGAATGTGAGCATTCATTGTGGTAGTTTGACTTCTAACTTCAGCATTGACAAACACTATAGTAAAGAAATTATTTTCCCTTTGAAATTTGTATTTCCTTAATAAGAAAATGCAAGTCTTGATCAAGACTCATGTATTTTTTAAGACATATTTTTAAGACTCGTATACGTTTAATTTTAATTTCTCTGCTTGGTCAGAGAAGATGCCTCAAAAGATTGAAGCACAGTATATAAAACTTGGGTTTCTCCTGTGAAGAGCAAAAAAAAAAAAAAAAAAAACTTGGGTTTCATTCCTGACATTGCATTGTTCCATGAATACTGAGCTGGGAGTTGCCCCCAAACAAGGTCTGAAAATCAAGCAAAGAAAAATCTTTCTCTACCCAAATGTTTGTATATCTTTAGTATCTCTCTTCAAGAACGGATATGTGGGTGGCATGTGCTCTGGCACCATGTACCCAGGCAGCACATGCATGTCCCTCCTTTATTCCAAGTTGGCTTTTACAAGGTTTTTCCAGTCTTCCCCACATGGGGCTTTCTACCCAGGTAAAGTTGGATGTTGTTAGGGGGAAGAGTTCGGAGTAGTTTTTGCTCTTTAATATTTCTTTCCTACTTTGCTACTGCTGTATTCAGCCACTTCTGGTCCTAGTGTTTTACCAGCTAAAGTCTTATCAGGCCTTAATTACTGTGTCCATAATATTGGTCCTATCAGTAATGCTGCTAGCAGCTTATGTGTAATAAAAGATAACTCCTTCACATCCCATATCTTGGCTATAGTATATCCCAAGAACTTTTATTACATTTCAAGAACTCATTATCATGGGGTGGTGTGAGGCTTTTCTTACCTGTCTTCCTGCTTTGTTAGGATGGAATTATGCACAAGGTGTATCTTATTGATCTGCTCTTTGGATCCTCTATAAGACATATTCAGTCTTAGCCAGCTCCATCCTAATATGAATTCTTTGAAAACAGGTTAAATATACTTCTTGGCCTTTCTAAATTTTGAAAGCAGAATACCTGTGTTTAAATCTCTGTTTTATCATTTTGGGTTTGAAATTTCATCTTAAAATAAAGAAATTTGTAGGACTCCCTCTATAGGGGAGTGCAAGAACTTCACATATACTGATTATGACTGTTATTACAGTTAACACACATTGTTGTTACTCTTGAACCCCCCCCCCAACACACACATATACAGAGAACAGTTCTAATACATTTAAAGACACTGCATACTCATCAGAATCTAAAGGGCCACATTTTCCTTTAATCACATAGCATATTAAATATGACCACTCTCTCCTGAGAATAATTTCATGCTTGTTGTCATCTTAACTACTAAAGTATTTGCTGATATACTGATTAAAGAATTTAATATAATGTTGAATAAGTATTCACAATTCTTTTTTTATCTCACTTAGGTCTAGAAATTTCAACAACAAATGTTCCAGAAAAAAATTATTTTGAATATATGTTAGCAGATTACTTGTATGAAACTACAACAAAATAGGAAGTTCCTGGGTCAGAGAAAGAACTCAGAAATGTGCTTGTTTGACCTGAGTTGAATAATTGGCACTACATATGATCCCATGAATGCACGACTGATTCCTGAACATAACCTGATATGGACGCCAAACCAAATCAAATTCAAACTGAAAATAATGCATGTTCCTGATGTGACTTGCCTGCAAGTACCTTGAAATCAGCCTAAATGAAATTTTAGCTATTTTTTTTACCATTATGGTTGATACTTGATGACTTTAATAGATGACCTTTTCCCCCAATGATGTCCATGCCATAATCCTCAGAACCCAAGAATAGTTTACCTTAGATGGAAAATATATCGTTATACTGTGCAGACAAGATAGAACTTAAAGATAGGGAAATTATCCTGGGTTATTTGGGTTCCCAGTGAATCAAAATAGACTATATAAAGGAAAGTCAGAATGTCAGATTTTATGTACTGTGCTCCTGACTTTGTAGACAGAATATCTATGAATTAAGATGTACATTACTGTTTAACAGCGAGAAAAGGGAACAGAATGGGTTTTCTTTTTAGAAGAAAATCACCGTGATCTTAGGATTTCTAACTGCCATTATGTAGGATAATAAATTCATGGGTTTTGGAACTGGAGCAATAGCATAGAGGTAGGGTGTTTGCTTTGCATGTGACCAACCCAGGATGGACCTGGGTTCGATTCCTGGCATCCCATATGGTTCCACAAACCAGGAGCCATTTCTGAGCACATAGTAAGAAGTGTAACCCCTGAGAATCACTGGGTGTGGCCCTAAAACAAAATAAATAAATAAATTTATGGGGTTTGTTTCAAGCCACAGAAAGTTCCCCATTTTTTTTACTGACAGCTATAGAAACTAATATATGTAGTAGCTAACTCAGCTCACTTATATAAAAAGGGATATTCCTGGTGATTTTGAAATGTTATGAAGAACATAATATTATGACCAACAATTATATTTTGTGAATAATTCAGTATTTGAAAGCATTTTATCATAAGATTATAATCTTTTTATTTTTAGGGCATCTTTAGCTATTTGTTATTTGGATAACAGAGCATTTTTGACAATATTTTGCCTTTAAGCCCAAAATCTTTTTATGACCTAAATTATCTCCCTTTCCCATAACACTGAAGTATAATTTTGCATCATCTACAAATAATATATATATTTTATTATATATATGTTTGTTTGTTTTTTGTTTTGGGGCCACACCTGGTGATGCTCAGGGGTTACTCCTGGCTCTGCACTCAGAAATTGCTCCTGGCTTGGGGACCATATGGGACACCTGGGATCAAACTGCAGTCTGTCCTAGTTCAGCCATACTCAAGGCAAACATCCTACCACTGTGGCACTTCTTCAGCCTCAAAATATAAATTTTCATTCATCATTTCATGAGATGAAATCATTCCCTAAAGAATATTCTGGCTCTTAAAAAATATTTTCTCTTGAGCCATTACTGTTGGATTTCTTCAGAGTTCTGACAATCTTCTCTGTCTGAGAATAAATAAGCATTTCATTGGTCAAGGCAGATAACATTTTGTTAATTAGGGTGTCACATTTTAGATTGGCACCCAAAGCTTGAATGTTGACTTTTCGACTAGAAACAGGCATATATTTAGCCTAATGGCTCTGTGGTACAGTTGATATGTATATCAAGGTACAAAGCAACTCAGGTCAAAAGTTTTAAATGAATACATAGTATTATATGAATAAATTGAAATGAATGCATACTCTTCAGACTGTTGATGAAAACACCAAATGAAAACTAGTTAGAACTAAACTTTCTGATTCAGTCAATGGCAGTAAATATTTTTCACATTCCTTCTATAAACCTCAGCACAAGTCATTTTATTGTTTTCACTTTTGGTCTTACAGTGTCAGTATTATATGGAAATTATTATTTTTTTATTTTTTAATTATAAATCTTTATTTAAGTACCATGATTACAACTACAAGTTTGTAGTTGGGTTTCAGTTATAAACAGAATACCACCCTTAACCAGTGCAACATTCACACCACCAATGCCTCCCTTGGAAATTACTTTTGCAATTTCAATTTCTGTATACGTTATGAGTTCACATAATTACAGAGGTCTAGGGTGGTGGGGATGGTGATAACCTAAACACTCTTTATATCCTCCCAAAGGGACTGCTACTTTTAATAATTTCTGATTAATTTCCCAAGCCAAAGGAGATTGACTTCATGTTTTTTATTAACCAGATAAGTAGAGGAAATAATTAAGAAAGCAGAAAATTTGAAAACTATCTTGAAACATGAAACTGATGCAAGAGCAGGGATGGCTGGATTCTGTGGTTGATCACAGTTTACAGGGTCTTCAATATTTTCAAGAGTTATGATCAGATTCAGAGTTAGAATGTAGAAAAGTTTATTTAAAAATAAAGGAAAGGGAAAAGCAACTCCCTGCATAAGGGAAACTTTCTTTTTTTTTTTTTTGTTTTTGTTTTTGTTTTTGTTTTTGGGCCACACCCAGTGAAGCTCAGGGGTTTCTCCTGGCTATGTGCTCAGAAGTCACTCCTGGCAGGCACGGGGGACCATATGGGAACCTGGGGATCAACCGTGGTCCGTCCTAAGGCTAGCGCACCTTACCTCCTGCGCCACCTCCCGGCTCCCAAAGGGAAACTTTCAATAGGACTAAATTAATAGGGCTCCTTTTGTGAGGGATGTTATAGGAAAACTTTTGCTTAGGCTTTAAAAAGCTCTTGAATTCTAGAATAGTTGAAAGGATGAAAGGAGTGGTCTGGCTAATCTGAGTCCTTTGGGTTTGGCCCATACCTTAGGCATTGTTCATTATCATATTGTCCCTTATCATTGTTTTCTTGGTGGGGCAGAATTCTATGGGCTAAAGCTATGCTTAAACTATTAGCCTGGCTCTTGTCCCTCCTTTCTCTTAGCATGACAAAGGTATTTACACAGCCAGATTAGAAAAATGGCCCTAAAGAAAAGGAGATGGCACAAGAGTGGTCTAAATTAGCCTGACAAAAAGTTTTTAGTTATTAAAAATTGATTATGATATTGGCTTGAGATTTTTTTTAATGTATGGCTGCTATGTTTTACATATTGGCATGCTTATTTTCACATATGATCTTCTTAATTGACTTTTGTATTCAGTGTGTGTGTGAGAGTGTGTGTGTTTAATTATCAATGGATGATGAAACATGCTTAACACTTTTTGATAGTTATGGAGTTAGTTGTGATTTTTCCTGGAGTCAGAGCAGTTGCCCAATCCCAGTACCCATATAGTCCCCAAACACACCAAAAATAAAAGTAGAACACCACTGTTTTGCTCCAAAACCAAAATAATAAATGGAAAAATGTAAAAAGAAAATTAAAGCTGACACAATGAGATAAACTGTACAAAATAAATAATGCTTTTGCAATTTGAATAACAATGAGCAAAAGACCAAACAGCGCTTGAATCTCTACTCCATACTTACATACAATTTTATACCTATATTAAATAGACCCATATGGGACAGAACAACAGTAGAGCAGGTAGGACACTTGTCTTGCACATGGTCAATGCTATTTTAATCTCTGTCATTTCATAAAGTTCCTTGAACACTGACAGAAATAATCCTTAGAGGAGATCCAGGAGTAAACCTGAATGTAGCCCCGTATGATCCAAAAACAAACAAAATAAATTGAAGCCTGAAAGCTAAACCTAACGTTTCTTTAAAAAATGAAAATATTCTTTTGAATTTTGAATTATCATAGTTTTGTGACAATACCACAACATTTATTTATACCAAAATACAAATTAAATTTACAAAGAATAAAATAATCTTTTCAAAACAAGTATTAAAATGAAAAGCATGGGCTGGAGCAATGGCTTAGTGGTAGGGGGTTTATCTTGCATGCAGCTGACCCAGGAGGGACCGAAGTTTGATCCTCAGATGTCCCGTATGTTTCCCAAACCAGGAGTTGATTTCTGAGTGCATAGCCAGGAGTAATCCCTGAGCATAATCCCTGAGTGTCACTAGGTGTGGCTCAAAAATCAAAAATAAAACACACACACACACACACACACACACACACACACACACACACACACACACACACACACACACACAAAGAAAAAATGGACTAGTTAAAAGTATTTGTGGTGTACTTACCTGACAGCAGGTACATATCTAAAAATTATTCCTATAATAAATTAACTATAATTTAACTAAAAAAATAAAATGTAGCTATGCATAAGTAGCTACATGCTTACAATTATTAGAAACATTCTAATCGTGCCAGGTAAGAATTCAGAATGATCTCAGGAAAAAGGAAACCATACTATGATTTTCTGAAATTAAGAATAACTATTGGCAGTCTGAAAAATCAAGTACCTTACTATGTTCTTATGACTGTTGAATATCTGAAAGTTTAATGAATATTAAAATTATTCAGAATGTGCTTTGCCATTAGGCTGTCAGATGAGTTATTAATTTTCACCTACAAAAAGTTTTCCTGAGACTGCAACTCATAGAAGACCCCAACTAATAAATATTTTTGGATTCCTTAATCATTATGGCATAAAAAACAATAACTACAACAATCACAATCACAAAATCCCACAATTGCCCCAAACTTACTCTCCCACAAATTTATAAAATAATCTCATGCTTATGTGGAGCTTCTATCGTATTAGCAAAACCAAGAGAACAGGAAGATTTCCTATCTTTGCCAATACCTGACTAGAAATTTCTTCCTTCCCATTCCCTATTTCTCACAGATATATACACAACTAAAGACCTCCAGTTTCTATTTCAAAATGCTCATTTATTTTAGAAATAAGTACCTTTTTTTCTAGCAAAATGATGGCTATCATCTCTGCTGAATTGTTGGCTGACACATAAATGAAGCTAGCAGCTGCTTACTTGGTTGATTGCCCATAAAAGCTGACAAATTGAATATTTTCAACCTTGATAGGAAATTAAATACATTTAGAGAAGATTAAAAAGATGATCCCTGAAAACAGCTTGGAATAGGTTACTCACAAGTCCTGTGGCACTTTGAATTAACTGTGTGGGGACCCCCACGTCCTCCAGGTTTTGAAAATGCCTGCAGGACTTGTGCCTTTGGCAATGATTGTGCACACAGGCTTTGGTTTAAAAAGTGACCTCTTTTTGACAAAGATCCAGAAACACAGAATCTCTTGGCTGTCTATTGTTTTGTCATTAACATAAATCTCATGTTTTCCATCTTGATGATGCTACGAAATAAACCAATTTAAAAAGCGTATGGCTTTTTCATCAGCCTCATAAATACGTTCATGGTGTTGATATAGATGCACTGAAACTACAGTTCAAATGTACTATGGAAAATATTCATATTGCTAGGAAAAAATGGAGAATGAAGAGTTTTAGAAATATAATGTAAATTGTTTAAATTACCAACATAGCTTTGAAAATAACACTTCTGACTAGGATCTTCATTAGCAGCTTTATTATAAAAAGGTGATTGACTCATACAAAATTTGGCAAGGCTGGATTATAACTAATCTCTGCCATTTTTTTCTTCTTGTATTTTCCCTAAGAGAAGTAAGAGCAGACTGAGAATGAAGAGTCAGTGATAATTTTTTTAAGATGACATTTGATTAATTTCAGTATTCTGTCCTCCAGCAAAAGTCATGATATGACTGAATGGGTACAACATTCCACAGAAGATTTAAAAAAACCATTGTGAGGATATGAACAAATCTAAGAATGAAGAAAGGGAAACTTAGCACCTGATCCTTATAGGGATGTAGAGTATTATATGCTTCTTCGGAGACAGCCTTTACCACACGCTGGTAAACAATACTGTCCAATGAGATTGACTTAGTAAATTCATTTTGGGATCTTCCATGCACAAATTATTGAATTAAAACAGCCCAACAAAGTTAAAATCATATTTAATTTAATTAACAATTAGCAATATTTTAACTACCACTTTCACTTAAAATGACAGATTCTTATTTTTTTCTGTAAACAGAATCTTAATGGTTGATTTACTTAATTGTTGTGTTCAATTCTGTTTAAATATAAAATTATAATTTTAAAGTATAATTTTACTCATAGCTTAAATATAGTTCTTTCAGAATATAATTTTTCATGGTATCATATATATATGTATATATATACACACCGGTAGCACATCTGTGTTTATGTGTAGTAAATATATAATATATATACATATGATATATGAATACATACATTTTCAAGATATTGAATATAAGTGACATTTTGATGTGTTGTGAATAAGACATGTAAGAGCCAGAGGAAATTTAGATTAGATTCAACCTATTACATTTCTATTCTCTAATCTGTACTGGATGTTTTTGTTCATCTTTTAGTATGCTCCATTGAGATCTCAGGATTGAGACATGTAGGCACTTTACTTTTAACATAAGAATTTAGAGAATGAAACTCATCATTGTGCCAAGTCCAAATCACAACATAACTCATTAATAGTTTTGTTTTTATTCATTTTTCTTTTTTGAGATTTCACTTATATTGTAAACATGTAATCAATATATAAAATGATCTAGGAAGCATAGTTAAATTTATATCAACTATATTTTAAAATATATGTATGTTTACAATTTTGAATTGTATGTGCTTATATACATCTAACTCCTAGTCAAATAGCTTCTCACTCATACAGCATAGTGAGAACTAAAATAGGTGGCAAAGTAGGTAGCAACATTATTGTGTGTATATTTAGTTGCTTAGAACCGCATGTTTTTCAATGATAGGTAACTTCTCATTTTGAGACTTCATTCTAGAATCAGGTATTGAACATATCTCATTTCTTTCATTGTAAACAACAGCATGATGAATATACTTCAACACATTATATTAAAAATCTCTAGGAGAACTTTCTGAGATACAGATCTCTAAGAGTTCACCAGAAACATAAATCATACAGTAATAATTTTCCTGAACAGTATAACATTTCTTTCACTTATTGTTAAATTAGCTATGACCATTCAGATCATAGCTCTCTAACATTAGATCTTGCCTATTTCCCTTAGAGGTAGACTCCTAAGTGGTACTCAGGAGGATGGGACTTTTCTCTGTGATTTATGGACAATATAACCTGCAGTTCTTTTTTAAATTTTTTAAAACTTATTCTATTGAAACCATTGTTACCTATAAAGTCCTTTATAGTTGAGTTTTAGATATACAGTGAATCAGGGTCAATCCCAACACTGGTGTTGATCTCCCTCCATGTTCTCAGAGTGTAACCCAAACCCAAATACTTGCCCCACAGCCTGCCAGTATAACAAGCCCATTTAAGGTTTAGATTGTTAGAGTTTGGATCTCTTATTCTCTTGATTCCATTTTTGTTGACTTTAGCATGGCTATTTAGTTCTGTCCTTTTTTTTTTTAATC